>JAODJW010000087.1:759921-784014 GCA_026777045.1 Hyperopisus bebe
CCAACCCCCCTCACTGCGCCAGAACTGCGGTCAAGGGCTCGGTGGTGGAAAATCTTCCCACACTTCATGTGGAGTTTAGTGGTTTGTCTGGATCGTTTGATGACCCCTCCCTCGATGGGTTCAGCAAGGACACAGCTGTGAGTACACAGCATCACTCGTTTGTTAATGAGGGGTGGATTTAATGCTATCCAGGTCTCACCATCACTGAGCCTGCTGGATCCTGACAGGGAGATGAGACCAAACATTTTAGTATGGATCATGTGTAAAAAAGTGAGATCTCGAGTGAATTCTGTAGGTGACCACAATCAACCCTCCATCACTTAAAAAATTACTAATTTGGGTATGATTATGCTGACAACTTAAACTGAAAATGGATTTTTAGCTTGTGCCGGAACATTGTGCACTATAAATACCAGGGTACAGCAGTACTGGCTACATTTACAGTGGAACAACATTATGTAACTACTAAATAATATTATGAATAATTACCTCAAGTTATTACCCTAAAGCAGTGTTTCCCAGTCCGGTCCTAGGGGACCCACAGAGTGTTCACATTTTTGCTTGGGAGCTGAGAGGGAGCAAAAATGTGGACTGTCTGGCAGGGAGCTGGGAGGGAGCAAAAATGTGGACTGTCTGGCAGGGAGCTGGGAGGGAGCAAAAACCAACATGTGGGTCCTCGAGGACTGGATTGGGAAATGCTGCCCTAAAGTGCTATCAGCTCTAACTGCTGATTGAGAGCTGAGTACTCGAATCCCCGAATCCCACGTTTTAACCTCACGGTCTGTCGTTGATGGGTTGTAGCACGGCTGCTTGCTGTGAACACCATCCCTTTCTTGTTTGGCCTTTAAGCACAGACCTAAATGTCCATCTGGAGCCCAGTGTCACCCACTGGGGTCACGCTGAGCGCTCGTCTTGTGTAGGGAAATTCTCCGTCGGCTGGAGTGAGCACAGGAGCCAACTGGAGAGGGCAACCTCTTAAATAATGAATCAGCCGCTCGTCACGGGCGTCAGGAGCTGGTGTCCCGTTTCGAGCTTCTTTAATCATTAATGCTTCTTTTGGGTGACAGTAGGCGGAGCTTCAGGGATCAGTCCTGACCCCTTGCCCGGCCATCCCAGAGGAAATAGCTTCCCGTGCTCGTCCCAAATTCATCACGACTCCACAAGCAGCTCCAGTCTCGCTCAGTTGCCTCATACATCCCGAGAGATGGAACGGGAGGCCTTGGCGATGTTCAGACAAGGACGGCACCCCCCGGTGGTGATGGAGAAGCGGCGCGCCGCGGTCTCAGGTGGATGGTGGGGCGTCGTGTTTCAGCAATGCCGCCGCTACGCTCCGCCCGGCACGGTGTGTTATTTCAGCCCTGGCGCGGAACATGCCAGAGGATGAACAGGCCTGCGAGCGATCCAACAAGGGTGGAACGGGCGAGCGGACCAGGTGGGCGGCCCATGAAGCTGCTTTTAAGACACGAGGGGAGCAGACAGGTGTGAGTGGGGTCCCGGCCCAGCCACTGCCTGCTTTCAATGAGATGCAGAATGTTGACATTCCGGCATCCAAGCCTGAGTTAGAGCGGAATGATACATCACGCGTGCATGTCTGTGGGCTGAGTATGGCCGGTGTGCCCCACCCTGCCCCAGAGTCCTGTTGCTCAAGCAAAATCTAGGGAATAAAGCAATGTGGGATGTTCATTCATGGGGAGGGGCAAGGGGCAGCCACGCTTTATGAGCCCAGAAATCTCCTTGACGTGCAGCGGGCGATCTGATCCTCATGTACCCACGTGCCCCGGTGGCAGCTGGCGGTCATGCGTCGCCAACAGTTGGGTGCCACGGATAGGGAACACATCAGAATTGGGGACAAAAAGGGACAGAAAAACCTGCCCTCCTGTCAGGCCGTCTTCTGAGACATGGAACAGAAGTGCTGTGTGGAAGAATGTCAGCGAGGTCAGCCGTTCACAGCCCCCAGTAATTCCTGTCATTTCTGTTGAACAGACTGCAGTAAAAGCAACAGACTGTAAACAGTCACCGGGCCGGCGGCGTTAATGTGAGAGCCATAACGTCCTGGCCGACTCCTCAGCGAGCAGCATGGGCTCACTGTTTACCTTCCCTCCCGAAAGACTAGGAGGACACCAGAGATTCCGGGGGGGCAGTTCAAGCTGGGCCAGGAGCCTATTGCCCATGTTGTACCAACAACCACTCATTTTGCTTCTCGTTTCCATGCTAAAAAAAAAGACACCAACTGAAGTCTCTTGGATACGGGGGGGAGGGAAGTGATACGCAGCTGTTCAAACAGATGATGTCACTTCCTGTGTCCTCAGCGGAGTAGCGAAAAGTGCACTTTGATGGTGTCCACTTGAACCACTCACTTCTGTTCGCTGCATTTCGCAGTGTTTTCAGGATCGGAAAGGGGGTTCAAAGGGGAGCTGTAATGGGGGATAATGAGGACCATATTTCAGTGTATTTACCATCATCTTCTCCTTCTTTCTTGCAGATGAGGCTCAGCCCCTCCCCCCATTAAATGGGTTAACTCCAGCACCCCCCCCACTCACTTCGCCTCTGACACCAGATGCTCCCTCCCTGTCCTCCTGCCACCTGCAGGCCCCTCCCACCACCCCTCTTCTCCCCGCCTCCTCTTCATCTTCCACCCCAGGCTGCGGCATCGCCCGTGCAGATCAGCCCCAGCCGGGGCTCCTGGGAGCCCCTTCCCCGGCTCCCAGCCCGCCTGAGTCAGAAGAGGACAAGGCCAAGAAGCTGCTGTACTGTTCACTGTGCAAAGTGGCCGTCAATTCACTGTCCCAGTTGGAGGCGCACAATAAAGGTATGGACTACATTTCCCAGCAGCCCATACGGCAAGCAGGTCAGATGTGGCTGGTGTTTGGCTTACCCGGCTAGCCCGTGTCACTGAGCTGATGTTCAGGGAATGCTGTAGCTGGGCAAGGCTGGAGTCGCGACAGCACGCAGTGCTCATGACGGAAAAAGTTGCACTCATGAATTTTTTACAGAGCACGGGATGAAATCAGTGAAATGCACTCACGTGATGACACAACATCCCCCCCTCCCCAATGAGAATGAATGGTGACAGTGGCAAACAGGAAACCTTCTGTGACCCTCAATAGGGATGTTAATTATTTACACCTATGATGCCTTTGACTCAGATATCATTTGATCCATTGGCACAGGAAACGCAGCTCTTTCTGTAAGCGGGGGAGGGGGGGGAGAGACTTTCTTTTTTAAGACAATGCCAGGTCAGGGGTTCAAATCCCACCTTTTTGCTCTGTGTGCGTGGAGTTTGCATCATCTGTCCCGGAGCTGCGTGCATCTCCTCCTGCAGTCCCAAAACATACAGTTAGTTCTATTGCCCGTAGTATGTTGCTCAGCGTGAGCACATGCGTGTCCTGTGATGTAACCCTGCTCAAGGAAAGCGGCTATTACACGGAGGAATGTCAGGAGGACGCTGCAAAGGCGGCAGGGACTAGGGCCCCACCTGGAGGCTTGACGTGAATATGCCTCTCCGTGCGCGTGTCGCCGGGCTACCAGCAATGCTCAGTGTAACAGAAACAATCCAAAAACATTTCTACAGATTTCATACTTTAAACCATTAAGGGGAGGGCTGTTTGTATGAAAACGCCAATAGGCGCTGTGATGTTGTATAACAAGCTGCCTAGACCATTACATGCACACAAATGAATGCATAACTCCTGCTCTCTCATGCTCACACGCATGTGTAGATGTCAGATTTGCCTGTGGTTTCCCCCACACTGGGCTCGTGCACACACGTGCACACACATTCACAGAGGTCATTTGTAAGAGCTGGCTGCCAGTCATTGTTAATTGACACTCTTCCCTGGAAGGTTCCAGGCGACTCTGGGCTCCAACTGACTTCAGGGCTTTTTTCCCCCCTCCCCTACAAAGCAAAACAAACGAGCCCTTCAAAAACAAGAGCATGAAATTATGTATTTTGCAAAAGCCAGAGGCAGCAGGGATGAAATGAGAATGGGAGGGGATTGGGGGTGTCAAGCAGGAGAGGGGAGGGCTGCGTGATGTGGTGGGGGGTAGGGGGTCACCAGCACCTTACCGAGTTTCAGAGGTTATGCCCCCAAAACCCTACAGCCCATAGCGGCAAAAGAAACAGGAATGGAATTTAAATTGAGAACAGATCACGGCGCTTCCATTTTTTAAGTGTCTTCATGCCATGAAGCTGTTTGCTTAACGTCGTACGCTGTCAAGCACAGAGCAAGCCGCTAAATTGATGCCATTAACCTCGGCGGACTGAACTTGACATAAAGCAGCCAAGTATGGGAAGGGAAGGGATGATGTAATAGATGTCTTCTAATTTCATGCTAAAATTACTAAAGAGTTGCTTGTGCAACCCATGCGAAATTAAATATCGTATCAGCTTAACCAGAGTGCGGTCATGTGCCATGTGCTTAGTACTTTATGCTTTGCTACCTCCTAGTGGTCATTACTGAGCATTGCACCCACCAAAACTAGCATGTTTGTATTTCCCTGTATTCTAATATGAAAATAAAAATTAATGGCAAACTGTGATATCAGGGATACTAAAATGTAGTGATTCTCTTTTGCAAATCCCATCCTGCTTTGGGTTACAGGTACCAAACACAAAACCATATTGGAGGCTCGCAGTGGTCTAGGCCCTATCAAGGCATACCCCCGCCTGGGCCCCAGACCCAGCACAGAGCAGGGAGGGGGACCCCTGGACCCCAACACTCAGGAACGCACCTTCCACTGTGAGATCTGCAACGTGCGGGTCAACTCGGAGCTGCAGCTCAAACAGGTGAGCGGCCCAGAACCCTCTGACCCCGAGGCCCGGTTCCGTGTCCCTCACCACGGATGATGACGCGTTTGCCGCTCCGCAGCACATATCGAGCCGACGGCACCGGGACGGCGTCGCCGGCAAACCCAACCCCCTGCTCAGCCGTTACAAGAAGCACCGGGCCACAGACCTCACGGTGAGAACAGTGCCCCCTGTTGACCAAAAGTGCTGTGAAAGTGTGCAGGGACAGCAGTCTTTGGCCAGATCTTCGCTCCATGTCTTCATTCTACTCTTCCCATGTCTCCCAGCCCACCCTGTCCTTCACCAAGGACCTCCCCAAAGCTCTGGGTGCCAGCCTCTTGCCCTCGCCCCTGGCCGTCGCCGCGGCGATGGCCGCGGCAGCCTCCTCCAATCAGCTGGCTCTCCGCGCCGCCGGCCCCCCAGCGCATCATCACCTGCTGCAGGCCCCGCCCCTCGCACACGCCCTTCTGAGACCTGCCCCGGGGCCCATTCGCACCTCCCATGGACCCGTCCTCTTTTCTCCTTACTGACTCCACAGCTCAGCTTTGGTCAGTCAGGAACGGCACTTCTGAAAGCACACTGTGAGGAAATACACCATATTAAAGAATAATAATAGTAATAATAATAACAATGATAATAATAATAATCAGCAAAGAAATCAAAATCATCCAGAAAAGTGCAGGGATAGAAAAGGAAGGAACTGTCCCAGAGGAGAGACCCTCCCCACCCCCCTGCTTCCTTGTCCCCAGACCTCCAGGCACTCTCACGGACTCTGGATGGTAAAAGTGTGTCAGATACCCCCTCCTTGCACAATCTCCCTGCTGTGGCTCCCCTGTCACACATCCGCTCCGCAGCTCCAGAGGGGTGGCACGAGCCCCCACTTACTGTCTCTCTGCTCTTGTGTCTTGTCACCCCATGCAGTCCAAATGGTCCTTAGGTATGAGGTAGCTGCTTTCAGTGATCTTGGCTGTAACCCATTCATGCCCAGTAGACAGTGAGTAGCCATTGACACGTGACAGGCATTGACACGTCACGGCACTCCGCTGCTGAATCGGTGTGACCGTGGACCCACCCCAAGGGGGGAGCAGCAGAGCTGGGGGGGGGTGTGGGAGGCAGAACAAGGTAGAAACAAAGGAGAACCTGAGGTCAGCAAATGAAACCATTAACCAACATATATCTATGGCAACTATCGGCTTGTCAAACAAACAGGAGAACAAATAGACGTTTAAGCGTTAGTGGTGACACCAAAGTCTGGGTGAAAACGTGGCTGATTGTCAGCTGCACCACGCAGGACAGTTGGTGGGACTGGGGACTGGCCACTCGTTTTTTGGGATGATTCCCCACGAGTGGCTGGCCGCCGAGGACTCTAACACCCCCCAGCCCACGTCATGGCGTGCAGTCAGGCATCCCGCGTATCAGGCTCCCCATGCAGGAGATTTTCCTCTGGGGTGGGCTTGATGACCCTGTGGCTCTAGGACACTGCTTTCGCGTCGTCGTGAGAAGGTCTCCCCCTGCGGAGGAGCCCACCTCCCATCCTGTCCTCTGGGGACCCCTGCTGGTGATGAGGAGAAACAGGCAGAGACAGACAGAATGGGACCCAAGGATCAGGCAGCAGACAAAGCTCCCAATTCTTCCACAATGTCACTTTGACTTCCTATGTTGAATCAAAAGCCATGCATCTGTTTTTATCCTATTAATGACAGTGTCTGTGTTGTTATGGTCATTTTTATTCATTTGGCCTTGTTATCACACAATACTGTTGTAATGAAAGCTGGAAAAAAGCTTATTTTTCTAGGGGGGTTGGTATGGCTTGTGTCGGAAAATTACTGAAAAGACGGGACAAAAAAACAGAGTAGACAGGTGACCTGGTCAACCCATCACCGTTGACACAGAAACGCTGCTCTTGGTTGTAGTTACATGTAGGGTCACATGATGGTCCTTTGGGTGTGGCTGAAAACAGGCCCACCTTGTGGGGTCTTCTCAATGGCAGTGGGCATAGCAGTCTTTGAGGGGGGGGGGGGGTGCTGAGAAGCACTAAGCTGTTGACTCTCTTGCGACTGTAGGGTTTGCTGTTTGCCGTTTCTTGTTTTTGAAGAGAGAAAACTGTCTGCACTTACTTGCATCGTTTTTTATTCTTTCTTGTTTCTTTTTCGGCTCCAAAAAATAGTTCAAGTGGCCCACTTGTGGGGGGCCATATAAGCCTAGGGCCCCCAGAGAAGTTACTCCACTCCTGCATCATGGGCACGTGGATCTGCTCTGTTGTGTGAGTTCAGGTTGTAGTGTAACGTGTCACATATTAGACACCACAGATGAAGAAAGAAAAAGAAACAGTGGAACTTACCAAGAATGCAAAGGTCGTACTTGTAGTCTTGGCAAGGTCTTGCTAACTTTCCTTCCAGGAACTTGGGCCGCAGTGAATCATGTGACTGGTCTCCCTAGGCGAGGATGCAACCGATGTATCCTTGATATTTGGGGCGGAGCAAGAACAACATCCGGAGATTTTTACCATCCTCTGAACACAAGTACAGTCAAGTACGCATATTAAGTTTCACCCAGAGAAACATGTTCCAACTTCGACATGTTGATTATGCACTAATTTCATGGCTAAATACTGATACCAACACATCCGCTCAAAAACAGACAGGACTGATCCACAAGCATATGACGAGACGCCCGCTAGTGAGGACCTCAGCTTACCATCGGCAACCAGAAGGAACGACTCCTGGTACAGGAGCCCCAAACCAGAACTGCGTGGGTTAAGCAATCCAGCAGTTCAACAAGCTTTTGCGTAGTCACATTCTTGCTGACATCCTGTAAGTCATTTCTGTGGCCATGGAGTCCCTTCCAGCTTTGTCATGGAGGTATTGATGCAGGATTTGGAAATCAGAGACCCATTGTTTTGAAACCTGCATGTTACCTCAGACCATCCCGTTATTAGACTGAAGGGTCAGGGACAGTGTCAGGCTCACTAGGTACGGAAAGCAGCGTGCCGAAATGTAGAAATAAACAAATCGCATCGTTTTGAAGCACTTTTTGCTTTAACTAATGTGTAGCTAATGTGTAAGCCTTACTTAGTCTTTCAGGATCCCTCCTCCCCCCAGGTAGAATGCAGAAAGCCTATCAGGATAGTACCCCCCCACCCCCAAAATCCAGAGAGGTACTTGTCCTCAGGCAAGGTTGAGGTCACCGGACACAGCAAAGCAGTGGTTTTGAAATGCAGAGGAAATGGGCTTTTGCCCAGCTGTAGCAATACTGTCACTTTTGGGGAGTTCTCCTTTCTTGCAATAAATGAACCATTTCCTTAAAAAAAAACACTGTAAATGAATTTTAAAGGGAATGAATATTGGTATCAAAGACAACGTTGTTGGTAATAAGTAAATCTAGATTGTGCATAGTATAAAGACGAATACATCTAAGGATTCAGTCTTGATGATTTAAAAACAAAGAAATAAACATTGCAAAAGTCATTCTATGTTTTTTTTTATTATTCACCTGAATGGGATCAGCTTCTGCAGCACGTGTGGTTGGTTGTTCACATCAACACTGGTATAGCGTTGAGATCAATTAGCAGGTCAACACATCTGAACACTGCATCAGCATTCTGTGTCTGGAATAGAGGCATTATTTTTAAACACGCTGTTAGTTCTATGCTTCTGTGGATTGCTCGCACACCTGACTGAATGCCAGCGATATTTAGACCGGGTATTTTAAACCTGTCTGGAAATGCACACATTATAACCAAAGTTTTATCTTAAGGTTCAATCTCCTGTAAATTCACTGGAACCTGATTCATGGGACTGAACGACTAGCCATAAAAATGTTGTTTTAAAACGATATATCAGGCCTAATATATTTTATGAATATGAAGAGAGGAGCCTGACCCACACATTCACAGGCACATTAAACTGAAAGCCATGGCAGAAGAACATAAAGGAACCAGCCAACATTCCAGTGAGTAAACTGTTTCCAGCAAACGATTTTAGAGATATGATGCGGATTGAAGTCCGTTAGGAAGCTGAGCAGGTACCATGTTTTAAGCGATTCCAAAGCTAGCATGCAAAAAACCACGCCTCGTGATGCGACTGGCGCAGCGGAGAGTGGTGGGTGCCAGGTGGATGATCAGGCTAACAAAGGGTGAACGGCAGGTAGTGCAGAGGTTAAGATTGTGGGATAGTAGGGTTATGGAGGGGTTTGGAATTTAAGGAACAGAATTAGTTTGCAGCAGCAAAAAAATATGTACAGTATTCAGATCCGTCAGCTGGCCCACAGTGGTACAGGAGGGTTCGAACTCTTCTATTCTTGATATTAAATTATGTAATAAATAACTTTAAAATAACTTCCCACAATAATGTTATTGTCATGCAAAAACACATTTTCTCTCTTTGGGAAAAACACACTATTGTAATATTGAAAAATGTATGACGTTCTTACTCCCTCCGCACTAGCTGCCGCTATTTCAAGAGTAAATAAGTAATTAAATGTAATCAGTGACTTTTACCAGCTGTTTCTCACCTCCGGAGTTGGGGCTTTGAGTGCTTCCCTCACTCTGTGTGTGTGGAGCTTGCATGTTCTCCCATTGGTGTTCAGGTTTGCTATTGTAATCCAAAGACATGCAGTCAGGCTAATGTGCGTCATTAAATTCCCTACAGATCATGAATAATGACACTTCATTCCCCATTCGTACAGGTATATAGGGATCCTTTGATGTTCCACGTCCCGTTTCACTGGCCTATGAGACACATTCAGGTCAGAGCCTGCGCTCAGAGTACAGGGACTGGGCCACTTTTTGGAGTTAAGGCCTTTGTGCTTGAGGCCAATAGCAGAATGATTATGGGATTTGAACCAGCAACGTACCAGAAACAGACACAGACTGCTAACACACAGAGCTGCACACCATCATGCAACTGCATGATTGTGTGTGTGTGTGTGTGTGTGGGTCGTGTATATTACACTCTGCAGACCAAACGTCCCCACAAAAACCTGTAACTTTTTACCTCGTGAGGACATTTTTCCTATCCCCACAAGGATAGCTTCAATTTTATAAAAATCTGTGACTGCAATCAAACACTAAAACTGCCAATAGACTTGTATTGTGTTTGGTCACTAATGGTTATTGTTAGGGCTGGGTCAGGGTTAAGGGTGTCATAGTTATGATTAGGGTTTGTCCCATAGAAATGAATGGACGATCCCTACGAAGATATGACTACAAATGTGTGTGAGTGTGTGTGTGTGTGTGTGTGTGTGCGTGTGGTTGTGTCCTGGCACCACAGGTGAGATGCTGTTGAGATGGGGCCCAGTGGAGATGTGGCTATTCTGCCAAGGATGGAAGACGAAAGAGCGAGCTTCCCATCAAAGGCACAGAGGCTTAACGCACTGAACCACACAACATCCCCACAAGTCTGTATGCATAGTATATGTGTTAATGCTGATATAACTTAATGAGGAAGCATATAAGGAACGGAACTAACCTCAGTGGAACTTACCAAACATAACAACGGTATTATTTAAAAGACAAACCTGTTTTAAATGTTGACTCAGTTTAGCCACATGTGAGACATAAAGATCAAAAAGGCTCCTCCCCTTTCGTCACCGTGCCGGACCCGACTGAGGACAAAAATGTCTGAAACGTCCAAAATTGAGCAACAGGAAGCTCATGTCGATGGATGTGTGACCCAAGCTTTGCAAAAGCAGAGGCTGGAGCAGCACTGGCTCATTCACTGAGAGGTAGGGACAGCGTCAGGGAGACCACTGGCCACTGGACTGGGGAAGGAGGTAATGTTCTGGGGGCCGCCTCACGGACTGGGTCGAGGCGTCGGGAAGTCACTTTCAGACAGCACACTATTTATTATCTAATTTCCAAAGCATTCTCTCAGCGTTGACATGTCATTTAAATATCATTTAATTGAGTTTAAAACACTACTGAAGTATTCTTATAAGTATCTTGAGTGCATGTGCCAAAACAATGTAATTCAAAAGTAATTTAATTCATTTAATATTATATTTTGTGTCATTTTTGATCTGATATGTTTTCATGAAGGCGAAACAGTGAATCAATTGCAGCATTAATAGTCCTGATTTTCATGTCGTATATATCTGTGCATTTTTGTGTAGTTTTATTTTTTACATTATCGTCAGTAGGTGAGGTTTTGGAGTCAAATCAAAGCACAGCTATTTTTCAAAATCCACAGAACAAAAAACAGACAACATTTCTGAGGAAACCACTGGTGGCATGTTCAGTTTTCACAGTTACATCATTACTTTTTATTAATCAGTGTTGGACTTTAACTCTAATGGTAATTATTGAAGTGATGGTTTTGGCTCCCAGATTAAAAAAAAGAAAACTATTTAACAGAAAGAGTGAATGTAGGATCTAGGACCAGTTTGGTCCTCAGTGTGTTAAATTCCAGGGTAAATAGTTACTGCAATGACATTTCTTAACCGTTGTCATCATGTGCTGAAACAAGATTATTTTGATTTCAAAAGAATAACAGTATCGCCTTGCAGTGTAACAGCTGCACTGTGAAATCTATTCCTGAACTGCCCAGTGAGGAAAAAGCCACTGCTAGTGATGCCAGATATTTATGCTTCTTAATAGAATAACCATGGATAAAACAAATAGGAGTGTTAAACAACAAGCTAGTTACTAAACGAAGATGAGGATGTTCGACTGTTTCAGGTGTAATACTTCCAGCAATCAGGGCGTTTTTGAAACTTGTGGTTTAGTTTTGGTCGAGCAAATGTGACTCATCTTCCATCCTGCATTTAGGACCCAACCCTGAGAATCTGAGACCCGCGCAGATTGCCAACCTGATCCTCACTGTACATCTTCAGGCTTTTGGCTCAGCCTCGATTTTTAAAAACCCCATCAGATACCAGCCAAACACCAGCACAGTCCGGAGGTCGGGCCCTGTGCAGAGTCCTGGTCCCCGAGAGGAAATGTGTCTTCAGGCCTAACCGTCACATGTTAGGAGCCCAGAGGACCTGAACTGAACTCGCACCCACTCAGCCCACTGACAGGATGTTCATAAACGCAACAGACTCTCACAATGACAACGACACCTTTTCCTGCTACGACCCCTCTGTGGTGGGGTACCGTTATTTCGGGGTACTCTGGGGCTCCCTGGTGACGGTGGTGGGGACTGTGGGGAACATCCTGACCATACTAGCCTTTGCCACGGACCGCCGCCTGCGCACCAACTTCAACGTGCTCATCGTAAACCTGGCTGCAGCGGACCTGCTCTACTGCGCCGCCCTGCAGCCCGTCAGTGTTGACTCCTACTTGCACCTGCATTGGCGTGGCGGAGCCGCCTGGTGCCGCCTCTTCGGCTTGCTGCTCTTCCTGTCCAACTCTGTCTCCATCCTCACCCTCTGCCTCATTGCCGTGGGCCGCTACATCCTCATCGCCCGCAGACCGCTGTTCCAGCGCCTTTTCTCGGGCAGAACCCTGGCCCTCCTCCTGCTCTCTACCTGGGCCATGGGGCTGGCCAGCTTCAGCCCACTCTGGCCCTACTACGTGTTCACGCAGCAAGTGTGCACCTGCAGCTTCCACCGCACGCGCGGCCGACCCTACACCACCGTGCTCCTCTTCCTCTACTTCTTCCTTGGCCTGGGCTGCGTAGGCCTCTTCTATCTGCTCATCTACTGCCGGGTGCGACAGGCATCTGGGGCGCTCAAGAAATACCGGCTGAGCCGGCGTTCTTCTCGCAGGAAGCCCACCCCCGCAGAAGGAGACAGCGCTATGACCAGCGGCACAGCCACCCAAAGCAGTGAGCTCAGCAACAGCTCAGCAGTGGCCCCGAAGCTTCCAACGGAGCCTTCCGCAGACCCCGCCCCCAGTTCTACACCAAGCCCCGCCCCCAAGCCCACCCAAGAAGGAGAGAAGCAGCGGCCCAAACAGGACGACGACGGGGAGTTTGCCCGGGTCACCCGAATGTGCTTCACCGTCTTCATCTGCTTCACCTGCTGCTTCGTGCCGTTCATTCTGCTAAACATCGCAGACCGCGCCAACCGTGCCCCCCAGGCCGTGCACATGTTCTGCGCCAACCTCAACTGGCTCAACAGCTGCATTAACCCGGTGCTGTACGCTGCCATGAACCGCCAGTTCAATCAGGCCTACCGGGCCCTGCTGACACGCGCCACCTGGCCACTGACTGCCCTGTGCGGCCGCTAAGCCCCACCGTCCGGAAGTGTCCTGCTACACACTGGCCAGTTCATCGTCAAGCTGAACCATTCCGTTACAAGCTTCAATCTCATCTTTCTGTATACTTATATATGGAAAGATGACAATAAAGTTCACTATGACTTTGACTCTGTGTCTGTGTAGGTCATGTCCATTAATAAAAAGCCATTTTCTGCTTCTGAAAGCACCCGATCTGTTGGAGAAGCTGCGTCCGTCAAAGATGTAGGGTAGAGGGGAGGGGTCTCTCCACCGCAAAGGGGAAACTCCATCTCATGAAACACCTGGCTTCTTTCATCACGCTTCTGCTTTTCAACTGACCCAAATGACTCTATTTATTTATTTTTGCTAATACATTAATTACAATTACATGGGTTTATTAGTAAACTTTTTTGTTTTGACAAAGACCACAATTTTATTCACAGAGGCACCAGGCACTGAAAAATACAAGTCTGGAAGATGCTCAGTGGCCCCCAGGTGGACAATGTCTGAATCGCACCTCTTAGGAATAAACAGCAAACAGATCACACGGCAAAGTTCAGAACAGAATTTACTGCAGTTTTTAAGACATTATTTATAACATGGTAGATGTTCTCAAAATCTCCATGTCAGACAAGAGTACAAAGTAACTTTGAATATCCCCGCTGAGATGACAGAATATCACAGTAACGTTAAAGTGCATTAGTGGAAGGGGTGCAACGGGGGATGACGATGTGCACAAACAAGTGATCATTCCTTCAGTCCGCGAAGAAAAAAAGTGGCTATATTAACATAGTATTTCCATTAAGCGCAGAATAGTGCCTGCAACTGGATGGATGAAAAAAAAAAAAAAAACAGGCAACTCCAGCAAGGAAGCAGATAATGCAGAAACTTTATGATTCCTTTAAGGAGCCAAACAATACAATAACCAATAACAAATCGATGCAATTTTACATGGTCAAAGATTAGACATTGATAATTCAGCAGTGCATCTTTGACTGGAACTGTCAGTTTCACAAACTCAAAAACTGTTAGAAAATAATATAAATATATAATAGCCACTTACGTGAGCTTATTTTTTTCCCAAATGAAAGAGCCCTTGTATCATCATAAATAAGTAAAGCGATACTATCGATGATTGATCTTTGAGTTTTTGTAAATCCTTAATATTGTTCAATTTTATTGGCCGACCGATATTCTGATCAATTACTAATATATAGACATTAACCTAATGGGACAGAAGAGCAGGTCAGAAGTGTCTCAGGGGTGCAGCTGAAAATCTGGCTGTAAGCAATCTGGAAACTGGAGAAAAGTGAGCTAGGAAGCAGAACTGTCATCTACAGGAAGAGGCGAATTACATTTTATTTATGTATATTTAGCTGAGACAAAATTCAAATAAGTGCATTTGAGTATCTACACAAGAAAACATCTATAGGGTTCTAACAGTACCACTGAAGGGAATAAAACAAATAGAAGGTGCAATGAGCCTTGCGGTCCTCTAGGGGGCGATGGCACATGTATGTGGGGATTACAGCTGTGCTTGGATGGGATGCACATAGCACAGGGTTTCCCTGGCAATTGGGAGTGAGCAAAAACGTGGACCGTCTGGTGGTCCCCGAGGACTGGATTGAGAAACCCTGACATAGCAGTCAGGCACAACTGCTGATGACCCCTACAGCAGCTGCAGGTGCTCATCAATACCATTTAGGAAGTGATTGTCCGGGGGTATGTCTTCCTCGGCAAGACCAAGGCTGTTATCCATGTCATCTTGGTTACCCAAGAAGAGATCGTTCTTGAGGATGTCAGAGGTCAGCTCTTTATCTGACAATGAATCTGGAGGAAGCAAAAGAGAGTGAGAGGCTATATCAGAGATAAAGGGCAGGCTGAATTAAGCACAATACGTTGACCCTCCCCAAAACCACTCACAAAACATACAGTTTCTCAAATGAGGCTGCTGTTAGTCCAGAGCTGAAGATCATTATGATCGAGGAATGTGCAGTTCACACATTCACAGGTAAAGGTGACATGATACCTTAACCCTGATACGCGACACTGTAAATTGGAACATACTACACTGCGTTTTGCCTGACAAGAACATTAACATGACGTTCATCCTTCTGCCACAGCCAGTGAAGGATATTAGTCGTGTAACGGTTCTGAAACCAAGACCGATGTTCATGATTTGGTATTGTAGTTCTGTCTTCCGCTATAACACATGTAAACCACAAAATTCTTATTCTAAAGTTGGGGCAAGTTGTATATTTCATAAAAAAATGTTACACACTGTACTATCCAACTGCATGTCATGTGACTATTTTAGTCCAATCATGAGTGATGGCACTTGCAGTAAGAACCAGGCTAGTTTCATTAGTTCAAGATGAACAATAACCGAGATTGCAGAGCATCTGTGCACATTTAAGTCAGCGGTGTGGGAACATTTTGGTTATCCAGTAGGGTACAGCAATTTTTACTTTTGTATTTGATGTGAAGTTAAATAAAACAAGGTCTGAACTGAACCATGGATTTGGAGAATTGTTACACCCCCCTAGCTCACAGGTACCATTTCTGACTCTACAAAAGATGGAGTGATGAGGGGGACAGTGGGAATGAAGACACACACCCAGCCACACAGAGAGCACAGCAGAACAAAGCATGAGTCACAGCAACAAGGCACGAGTCACAGCAACACGCATGAGTCATTGGATCTGTTAATGGTACAGCAATCCAAAGACAGGCAATAAAAACAGTGAGACAACATTTATTTCTACAAAATAAAATATGTAGATGGACAGGAAACAAGTGGAAAGCAGGCCCCAGACTGACATCCAGTTGAATACGAAGTCGATCTGAAACACACCAAACCTCTCCTCGATCTGTACGTCACAAAAGCCATTGTCAGGAAATCCATGAGGGTCGTGCAGTGAATCCAAATCAAGATTACCATTCAGGATGTTCCTAAAAAAATCCAGACAGAGAGATGGGTTATGACCATGAGGGGGGAGGCAGAGTGTCATACACACCAATCACGTCCTTCCATGCAACAGGCTCTCAGGCAACATCCAATCCAAAAAAGGATACTCAATCCCATTTGGTCAACTGTATATCCCACAAAATCCAAACTCTACTTAATTACTCACATCTCAAGGCCAAACGGTCTTTCGCTGATGCTCAGGAAACTCCTACTGCTATTTGTATATAGCATTAATTCATTAATGCCTCATGGGTGGGAGGGGGGCACTTACTCTTGAGAGATAAACACCAACTTGGTCTTCCTGTATTTTCGGTAGAGGTTTACATCTGTAAGAGATAGGAAGCCCAATCAGGGAAAAAAAATTACATGATCTGACATGTGGGTGTCCGTCAAGGGTGTGTCAAGGCTACAGGGCCAGACCATGTGTCCAACGCGCCTCACCTCCTTTCTTCTCCTTGCAGTATTTCCCGAACGCCTCATCTCTCGGGATGTTGGGATACAGGAACTTCAGAGGGTTTTCAGGAATGTTTAACACCTCCAGGAACTGGAAGTTGCAAATGATTTCGGAGAAGGGGATCTGGGAAAGGTCTGTCTTAGTGAATGGCTGCACTGTCCGGACATTGGGGGTCTCTGAAACAGAGAAGAACCCACAGGTCAAAATGGTCATCCTCACGCACCTCGTATCACACACGGACGGCCCCGCGCCGCCCCGCATCACACACGGACGGCCCGGACGTCCCTGTGCCGCCCCGCATCACACACGGACGGCCCTGCACCACGGCCTCACCGTCTGGGAAAAACTCCACCCAGGAGAAGGTGATGCCTCCGTCCCTGGCACTCTCGCTGAACCTCAGCAGGAAAGTCCCTGGCTGCTTCGTGCTGAGGAGCAACTTCTCCTTGTCTTTGTTCACAAAACCTATAATACAACTGGCAGCAGAGGGCAGAAGGTCAGGTCACGTTAAAGTAAACTCCCCCTGCTGCACATCGTAGCCAATCATTTTTTGTTATTCATGATGATAAAATCGCTTAAGACATTTCTTTGTATTTCAGGAAACTCCTAATCTAAGCAGTAAAATCAAGTAAAATCAGCAGATGGTGAGAATACCCGTCTTTCCAGAGTTCCTCCAGATAATTCTTCACAAGGACAAGGATCCCATCAAACCATATGAAGAACGAGAAGTTGGAGCCAGGCATGTTCTCCTGCAAACACCGGGGGAGAGGGGGGCAGTGTGTTTAATGATGATGAAATGTTTTTGGAAGAAAACAGAAAGCTATGTTAATTTACACAGATGGAACACAAAGACTCCGTTATCCAAAAATTGTTTTTATTAGTGCTGCCTATTTCTCCCACACTCACTATCCTTCCCAGCCTTGGCCAATGAGATAAGGAGTTTTACTTTCCTTCCCAGCATTGAGAATGAGACAGCGAGCACCATTTCATCGTCACTTAAGCCCAGGTGCAAAAACTAGAGGCAGAATAGTTCTGCACAGTCAAGAACAATAAGATCTCTGAAATATGCAGCCATCCATCTCCGTCAGAAGCCCTATAACTGCCCTGGGAAGCTGTTCATCTGTGCTCAGTGCCTCAGCAATTGTTCATGTGTATATGCCCTGTTTGAAAGTTGGGGGACGTATATGCTTATACTTTAGTTTGATTATTAGTCCAATTAAGTAATAAAGTATTCCCTTCCTATACAAAGAAGTCTCCAATAGAAATATCTACAACAGGATCCTTTTATTTACCATTTGTGCAAGTATGAGTACAAGTATATTACAATTCTGCTTTTTTGCCAATCTTGCACTTCTTTGAAGCGCATGCGCACACACACACCTATCTAAATGTGGACCTTCCATTCATTTTTATGTGAAAAACCCTAATCCCAATCACGACACCCTTAACCCCTACCCAGCCCTAACTGTAACCACAAGTATCCAAACAAGATTTTTGGCATTTTTAATTTTTTGACTGCATTCACAGATTTTTATAAAATTGATGATATCCAATTAGGGACCTGAAAAATGTCCCAAAAAATAAGGAAGTTTCAGGTTTTACCACACTTTGAGCACATTTTGATTCCCAAATGTAATCTGTGCAAACCCAAATACACACGCACACACATAGTCCACGTGTTGATATCTTTAAGGAAACATTCTCCATTGATTTCTAGGGGAATAATCCTAATCCCAACTATGGCAACCTAACATCTACCTGGCCCTAACCATAACCATAAATAACCAAACAATTTTTGCCAGTTTTCATTTCTTGATTGCATTCACAGATTTTTTTTTTTTTTTTTTTATAAAACCGAGGTCTTGTGGGGACTAAAAAAAATGTGAATGCATTTTGGGGGCCATTTATCTGGCAACCCTAGGAGCATTTTAGGGGGTTCAGAGCCCAATGGAGATGAAGATTGTCTGCTGAGGCTACGACTTGAACCTATAACCTTCTAATCACAAGTACAGAGGCTTAACCTTACTGCTACAGAAAGGTTTCAGCTTTAGCTTATTCGACAGGAGAATGGTAATTCTTCTGAGAAAATGTATGATTCCCTTAACCTGACATGGTTCAAGAACATCACATCAAGCAAAAGGAAGTCAGGGCTCAAATGAAGTGGCACGACAGCATTCATTCCCAAGAAAGAATGACTCCAAAGCATTCTAATCCCAGAAGGGAAACTGCAAGAAATACAGAGAGGACCAACATCTCAGAGGTTCAGTTTGCTGAGGAAAGCAGATCAAGGCGTCAAGAATCACGGGGTGATGGTGGTGGTAAAGGGTGGAAATGGAATTGCCTTGAGATACACACACAAGAGCGAGTGTATGTCACACACTGAGATCCTATGAGCCATAACTGTAGGCTTAATTACAGGCTAGGTGAGGTTAGAGAAGTACCCATATTGCCACACTGGACCTAATCATCGAGAGCTGACCTCATTGCCCTTACCTTAGAAAACCTGGTCCAGGAAATTGGACAGTTGCTATATGTCAGCTGCTGGCCTATTTCAGAGAGAAATGTGAAATGAGTAACAGATCAGTCCATCCCAAGGTGATGCGGTGCAGACACCATGGCGGCTGTCCCTTCTACTCACCAAGTAATTTCTGCGCGATCATCTCCAGCTGGTCGGGGTCGAGTCCACGATCCGTGGCGGCCAGAAACTGCCAGCTCAGCATGTCTGCCAGCTGGGACCATGTGGCAGGAGGGGGGTTGTTGAAGAAGCTGATATTCTGGGGGAGGGAACGACAGCATCTGTCATAGCTATTCTAAACAGGGCCAGACGAGGAGAACGCTATCCCCGCCCTCACCTCCATGTGGCCTCTCACCGAGGGGTCGGTGGACACCATGTTGAACCACAACACGGAGGCCCAGGCAGCCTGCTGCTGGCTGGAGTTGGAGATGATCACCACGGGAAGCGAGGACGTCTGCGTGGAGAGACAGCAAAGCCAAGGGCAGACCATGAGGATTCAGGTGACTAACTCTCATGGAATCTGAACAGGAACCAGTTACGATCTGAGGGATTTATTAACCCTCATGTTACCAACTGGAGGTATATTTTTTTGTCATCTCACAGGTGCTTTTTTTATCATTCCAATTTTTTTCCCCAATCAATTTGTTCCTAATGATGTCACATCAATATTTTCTATTTCTGACCCCAGTTAAATGCACCCAATTACACCTATTTAGTTTTAATAAATGGAGTTAATATTTGCCATGGGTCCTAATTTAAAGCATCATGCCGAATCAAGGAGGGGGAGGGGCACTGTCAGTCATTGTGAAGAAGACAGACACGAATTACTAAATGTGCTTTCTTGACGACTTGAGATACTGCTGTTCCTAATGTAAGACGATGTTCAAAGACAATCCATCCATTTCCTGCAACCGCTTGTCCTGTTCAGGGTTGAGGGGGGTCTGGAGCCTATACCAGCAGCTACGGGAACAACGCAGGAAGGAGGGCCACCCCATCACAGGGCACGCTCTCGCATGCACACTTATGGACAGTTCCGTAACTCCAATTAGTCTCAGCATGTTTTTGGACTTAGGAAACCAGAGGACCTGGAGGAAACCCCACAACAAAACAGAGAGAACATACAAACTCCACACACTTGGAGACTTGAACCCTTATCCCAGAGGCAACAGCACTAACCACTGCACCAACCCATGTTCAGAAATGCAATGCACAATTTCATAATGAAATGTTAAATAACTATCAAAATTAACTTTAACCTATTGGGTCGCGGGGGGTCTGGAGCCTATCCCAGAAGCAACGAGCACGAGGCAGGGAACAACCCTGGACAGGGGGCCAGCCCTCACACTCACACACCATTCACAGCTATGGGCAATGTAGTATCCACAATCAGCCTCAGCATGTTCTTGGACTGAGGGGGGAAACTGGAGTACCTGGAGGAAACCCCACTACGACACAGGGAAAACATGCAAACTCCACACATATGTAACCCAGGCAGAGACTCGAACCCAGGTCCCACAGGTGTGAGGCAACAGTGCTAACCACTGCACCACCATGCCACCCCTCAAAGTTAACATTTACATTCTATTATACAACATAATATGAAATAGTTTGCCATGCATATGGATGCCATGCAGTAAGAGCATGATCAAGACGCGCTGTGAGTGTGGGAAAAAGCACAATTGGACCAATTTTTGAGGCCTCGGAGGGGGAGGGGACATGTAAGGAGAGGGCGCTTTCTCAGAGATACAAGAAGCGTTTGGCTGTAATAAATCTAGAATATAAGTTTTTTATAACACCAGCATTTGAAAAAATGGCAAGCAGATCAAAACTGACCAGATCTGGTGTTGGTGCTTTGTATTGAAAGACAAAACAAAACTCAAAAAAGTTGAGAGGAGGGTGTGGCTCAGTGGGCTAAGCCTCTGTGTCTGCAATCGGAAGGTCACTGGTTCGAGCCCAACCTCAGCAAAGCCCTTAACCCCCAGCCATGGGTGCTGCTATGGCCCTTCATGACCAGCCTGCTCTCACCTGCACAGAGCAAGATGGGGGAGGTGTGAAGAGAATTTCCCCGTGGAGATCAATAAAGCGTCAACGTGGTTTCATAGTATAAACACAACTCAAATAACGTTTACTTGAAATTACCGAAAAGTTATACCAGAATCAAAAGATGGCAAATAAGCTTTTAAGTAATAAAGTGGATCATACCGGGGAAAAAAGCTGCAGGTTGTACTAAAGCAAACTATAGATTTTCGTTTTACAGCATATGCAAATTAATTGTCATAATAATACTATTTTTAGATGACAACTACATATCAATGCTTTGACAAAAAATAAATTTTGCTCTCATTCTTGTTTTCATATTATGATTGCTTCTGGTCGGTTGCCCATATATGCAAAATATGTTGGTAGGATGTGGATTAATGGTCTGACTATGAACCATTAATCATGACTAGCCTGTAGGTCTGACCCCGCTTCATGGGCCCAGATCATAGATGCGTGCAAAGGCTCAATTACGGCCCTTATCTTTACATTTCTATAACCTTGACTCTGGCTAAAACTGACCAAACGAGACTATGTCTGAGAAAGGGACATGAGATCCAGTTCCCTTGTGTCTGTAAACACATTATCTTGCACATGCTGGTCCTAACCAAGTGGCCCCCATCCAAGCATTCTCTTCGTCTGAGTGGTTAAAGCGTCATGTATGTTAATGTGATTGGCTGAGGGCTGTGTATCACATGATGGACATAACGTATGGAAACCTTCAGGATGGTCAATGGCATTTAGCTGGTTGGACTGTCTATTCTCTCTGCCCTTTTCCTTTACTTTGTTACTCTGTCTTCTGAGCCTCTATTCTGCTCTACAAAGGCAAAACACAGCAGCCATGCATAAACTGAAGCAGAGGTAAAGGCTGTTTTGCCTTGAAGATTTTGTAGCTGCGATTTGGCATTTTCTTCAAAACCAAGCACAAGATTAAACAGCCTAAGGGATCTTATTTCAGTCAAAACTCATAATTTTGATAAAATACACAGTTACTGTGGTTTGGCTGCAGAATTAGCTACATCCGAGTGAATTCTTCAACTAGTATAAAAACTAGACTAAACTTTCGAAGCAGATCATGAATAGATGCTTAGAACAAAGTTCAATGATCTCTTTGCATTTCCAACAGTCAGACTGAGCACCCAGCAAAGTGAGGGTACGGAAGGTGACGGAGGCCCACCTGCAGGGTGACTGACAGCCCGTGCAGCTCAAACTCCGTGTGGAAGCAGATGGTGTGCAGCTCCTCTGTGACGCTCAGTGAAATCTGCAGGATGCAGCCATCAGCGTCATTCAGCACCTGCGGTGACGGCAACTCGCTGCTTGGGGATCGGCATCACGCTCGCCACCGTACTCAGTTACCTACCTCATGCACTCCTTTGCCCCCGGCTCCATTTTTCTTCTCCTTCAATATCTGTGGAGAGAACGTTCCGGAAAAGCAGAACCATCAAAAACGGGGCATCAGGCAAGCCCACCACAAATTTAAGACACTCAGTCAGAGGTGGATAGTTCAAGTCCAGAAAATAAAAATCTAGATCAAGATCTCGTGCCAAACAACTAGTTGAGTACTCTGTGACTGTGACCCTTAATACTTGACTAGTTGTTGAAACAAAATCTGGATTTTGACTTTCTGAACCTAAACTATCCACCTCTGCTTTCAGCCAGGGAGCTGCTGAGAACCCCCCCCCCCCAAACTCACCAGATGCCTGAAATCAGCCACCATGCCTCCACTGCTACTCTCAATCATGTTCAGGGCCTTGGTGCTGTTCCCCAGCACATTGAACCTTCGATACCTGCATTGTAAGATGTGACAGTCATGGAGACGCCATCCTAGCAAACCACCCTGCCCCCCCGAGACAGGGGGTGCCATGTTTTTCTCTGTTCACAGAACAGCAGCAAGCAAAGTGTGAACAGACTCACCCTTTCACCTGGGGGGCATCCCTGAAAAAAAGACACACTATTCAGAAGAGAATCACAGCACATCACTACAAACAACTATCCTGCACCTGTCATATTAACCATTTGGTTACAATTTAGGATACATTTGAGAAATCTGACAGTGTGGGAAGACGGCAGCGGTATCTGACAGTGCGGGGAGATGGTAGCGGTTTCTGACAGCGTTTAGAAGCACAGTGGGTGCAGCATTTGCATGGTAGTAGAGAAATAATAGGCAGTGGAAAAACAGACATGAAAAAAAAACCATGTCATCAGTACCTGTCCATAGTTACTGTCACTTTCATTACGTGGTTCAGCTCAGGGACTTTGACCAGGAGCCTATAAACAGCAATGCAAACAAACAATGAAGCATTAAGCCACAGTGCAGGGTAACAAATCCAACCTTCCACAGGTCAGCAGGGGCCATTTTTAAATGATTTCTCTCATGTACCATGAAAGCTACATTAAACGATGTTCATTTTTTTGGAGAGGCTCATATTTGTGTGCCAATATGGCCACAGCAGACACATTTGTGATTATTCATGGAACTTGAACATTACTCAGTTTTTTTTTTAAATGATCATGAGGCAGTAAGGTGAGGTGGTGCCCCATTCCATCCCGGAAATATGAGTCAAGAGCCTGTCCCAGTTTTGTTACATTCCTAACATTCTGTCCCCTCTGGATTTCTCAACACTTGCGCCAGTAGTATGTTTTTCCTTCTGAATGTTTACCGAGGCAAGATGAAGCAGGCGTGAGGTTCCCTGGAAGCATTCCACCGTTTGCTCATTTTCCCCTATCTCTCGTTTAGTACAAATAACATATGATGACAAATGTGATGCAGACCTATTGTGATGGCAAACAGGACAGCACAGTGCCATGGTAACAATGCCCTGCTGAGCACAAGGCCTCTGTGCTGGACCGTTTACCACCATCAAGGAGGCAGTTAGTGGGAAGCTCACTGCTCCGTGCGCGTATTCACCGCGTGGATCTGGCAGCCGTGCCTTCAAGCCAGAAGCCCAGGACTTGCGTTAAGGCAGGAATCAGTGCCACAATCCTGGGCAAAAACCCGACAGTGTGACTCACCGAGTTTTCACAGAGAACTGCACGTTGGTGCGAAGGATCAATGGACCCTTCCCCTGCGGCATGGAGGGCTGTGTCTCCACCACGAAGGCGCTGGAGGACAGGAGAGATGCAGGAGTCAGTTAAGAGGAAGCCTGGGATGGAGGACCCAAGGAAAGAAGTGCTGCAC
>JAODJW010000087.1:786344-835598 GCA_026777045.1 Hyperopisus bebe
GGAGATTGTCTTGACCAGGACCACACCCCTAAATGCATTGAAGCAACTGCCATGTGATTGGTTGATTAGATAATTGCTTTGAGAAATTGAATAGGTGTTCTTAATAATCCTTTAGGTGAGTGTATGTCCACGATGCTGCCAACATGAAGATCATTTAAACATCACTGCCTTTGACTGCCTAAGACTATTGCACAGTACTGTACATGGGGGGGACAGCATGACACACCTGGACTCGGTTTTTCAGCTTGGTCATCTGCTGGGCAATGTCATGCTGGCTGTCCATCTCCACTGGGCTCTGGTGGACCTGGAGAACCTGCACCTACAGGAGAAGTGGTGGAACCTGCATGAGGAGACTCTCCCAGACAGTGAGTCAACAGAGAAACCAGCTTCCTTGCAGGATCGCACGCACTGCACATCAACACAAAACGCATGAATGCGAAGGCACATCCAGCCCCCAATGACCTGCACCTCCTATCCAGTTCCCCTCAACAGTTTTACCTGCTGCGCAAGCTGAGCACTGTCCAGGATCTCCCGCTCTTTCATCAGTAACCACGACATGACCATGGCCAGATCGTGGGGTTTCTCTTGATACTGACACTGTGGAAAGTCAGTCAGACATATGAGTAGAAAAAAACAAAGATCTGAGCTCCGTGTTTTCTGAGGAAGTCTAATAAGGCTTGCAGGAACATAACATGGCGGGGGGAGGGGTTGACCTGGAAGTTCTGTTTAAAGCGGCGGAAGTTTCGCTGTAGGACGAAGCAGTCCCGCTCTTGCTGAAATCGGCTGTGCTGGTTGTCCAGCTTCTCCAGGAGCACTTGGAAAAGAATGCTGGCCAAGGACGCATCACAGGCTGCCCCCACCCTATCAGACAGACAAGCACACTCTAGAGACCATGCACTACTGAGGGAGGAGGAACAGAGAGCAGGAATGCAGAAGGATACAGAGAGCCTGTGGCCTGCATCAACCGTACCAGTTCTGACTCTCTATCCAGGAGGACAGGTAATGGCGCACGTCCATGGGGAACCTGTCATGGCTGTACAGTTCGTCCAGTTTGTTCATGTAGACCGAGTCGAGCTGCTGCAGTGAGTCCCACTGACTCATCCTGATAACACGGAGAACCAGGCTGACGTGCACAAACACAAGCGCCACATGTCTGCCTGTATACATGCGATTTTCTACAAACATTCAGCCAAAATCAGCAAACCCCATCAACGTGTTACGCGAGCAGACCAAAATGCAGTCTGGTGTCGCGGGGGACTAGGGAGGGGGGGGAATGGTTTCGAGAAAAACAAAATCAAGTAACGGAAATACCTCATTACTATTTTGACAGCGGTGATGGAACGGGTAAACGTGTGTCCAAAGTTACAGCATTTTCACTAATTGCGTAACATCAAGACCTTTTTCATAAAAACTCGTCCGACCTAATAGGCGATATAGGAATTCAACCAAACCTGTGCAACGTAAACACCAAAATTTTCAAGTACAAGATGTAGCATGTGACATAGTTACAAAAGTACTAAACCTTACCTGAAAGTAAAGGTCGTAGCAGAGTAAACAACAACACGAAACGAACCTAAACAACTGAGCAGGAAATCAAACCGGAACTCGGATCGGAGACGAAATCCCGCCTCCCGCTCTTCCCTTCACTCCCTTTAACTTCAACTATTCTACGATTGGTTCTCAATCAACAGTCTAATTGGTTCATCGCCTTTGAAAAGTCCCGCCTATTACCCCGCCCACTGTTCGAAATTCTCATTTATGAGGGCGGACTTTCAAGCGGCCCTTGCGTTCATTTCCAGCCAAGATGTAGTAATCGCAGCCTGGGCGAAGGTTACAGGGTTTCATTGGTCCAGTGTGGGACCGTGTTTTAAACAGGATTGACTGAATTGGTTGTCAATCATGGCGTCATGCAGGAAGTCGGGGTGGAGCGTCACTTGGCGGCGGGAGTACGTGTTGTTGAAATAACAGCCCCTTCTGAAACTTTTGCCTGCTGGACGGCGATTTCCTAGGAATGACGTATCGAAACCAAAAGAGATTAGCCGGAGTAGGCGGTCATATTTAAACCCGTGGACTCGATGTCTTTCTCACTTAATGCATATTTATTGCTGCATGTGCTTTGACAACCTCGGCTTCGTGTAAGTGAAATAAAATGGTAAAGTGAAGAAATTAAAGTGTAATATTGTAAATGCTTTTTTTCAGTTAAAAGTCTTTCCTAATACTACGTTTTCGATCAGGGACTTCCTGAATGTGGAAACATTCCGATAGTTTCCCAGAAATTTCAGGAAGAGACCCTCGGAAACAGTGTCAAGTATAGAAAGTACAGAAATGTAAAAAAAAATATCCTTCTATAACCAATTTTCAACGAAAGCATGAACTATAAATGAATGTTAGACTAAACAAAAACGAAAATTTATGTTTGATGTAAACGGTTTTGTACGAAGCGTCAGGTACGAGGTAAGTTGGCTTATTCGCAGCTCCTTTATTAGGATTTTCGGGTCCACCTTAAATGCGACGCAGCCGAATGCAGTGACGCGCTCGCGCCTGTAGGGGGACTCATTTCAGGACTTAATTTGGTTTTCGATTCGCATTCAACTTAACACACTTTTTTTGTTACAACTGTTTGAGGAATACTTTAGGCAGTTTCAGTAATAATATGTGTGTATTTTATTAGAAAATGAGACATTTATCCACAGTTTTCAGAATCAGAATGCCTTTATTGTCACTGTACTTGGTAGTACAGCGAAATTAAGATGCAACTCCAAATTAGTGCATAATAAGACATACATAATACATTATATCTTTGTGGGGACTCTCCATTCACTTTTATGGGGAAAACCCTAATCCCAGCATGACGACCTTAGCCCCTACCCAGCCCTAACATTAACCATAAGTATCCAAACAAAATATGAGACTTCTGGGATTTTTAGTTTTTTCACTGCATTCACAGATCCTTGTGGGGCCCTGAAAAATGGTCAACACAACATAAAAATAACACTAAAATAACTTTTTAACTAAAGTTTTCTTATTACATTGTGGGGAATATTTGGATCCCACAATATAATATAAGCATACCCCACACACACAGCCCTTTAAAGAGTTCTTTTGTTTGATTTGAATTGTTGAACATTGAGACACAGGGAGACTATGCTGCTATATATCATGTTCATTTTATTGGAATATTGCAGGAATCTCTCTAAAATATGTGCAGCCACAATGGACTGCTGAGGCTGGACTTGGATTAGAAATCATCCCTGGACTTTGGGGTCCCCCCCCAAAAAAAATTTTGCTGGTCCAGTATCCCAGATTGCTAGTCCAGCCCTGCCACAACCGCTACATTGTCTTAATCTTGATTTTACCAATTTTATTGGCGGCTCAACCAAAATAATTCCAAAATTGTAGTTTGTGGTCTGGTGTGCCACAAAATGTTAATGTCATGATTTTGAGATAACCCTGCTCTGTCAAATGGTTTGACCCACTGGGTGAAAAGTATTGCGGAATTCTCCATGGAGCAGTTCTGTTGTGAGAGCCCGACTGTTTAGCTCAGGACCAGATAACATGTTAGGAGGGCTATTTCTGTTTTGGCCAAAATGTACTGTAAATAGTTATATTTGTGTTAATGAATCAATCTTTTGGACTCCATGAAGATGTCTTCTGGTGTTTGCTTGGTCATTCCCTCACCTTGTTTAGATTCCTTAATTTCCATCACATGCAGCTGCTTAGATGCCTAAACGCTTGGTACAGTGAGTGCTGCAGAAGGTATGAAATTGGAAACAGCAGTTGTGTTGCAGTTCTTGACCCCAACAGGTTTCCATTAGCAACTAACATTAACGGGAACATGTGTGGTGACCCTGATGAGCCGCAGTTGCTTGATGTCATTAGACTCAGTCATGTAACTGATCTGTTTCACTTTGGAAAGCTACTAAGCTAACAAGTTATCTTAATCTAACATTTTTGGAAATGAACAGCATGGCTGTGTATTTCTGCTGCTATAATGGTAATGGTATTTTCACTTTTAATTGCATATGCCACAACACATGCGCATGCAAATGTAAACATCTTCATGCAATGTTGAAAAAATGCAGCCTCCTCCAGCAGCACGATGTCAGTAATGAAGCTGATAAATAATACTCCTTAACAATTTTACCACCAGCACAGTACAGCTGAGAAATCCCATCCATCGTCTGACTATGTTTCATGGTGAAATGCATGAAGGACAGATTCAAGAATATTCTGCAAGTTAAGCCAAGTCATTTTATTCTGGTGTGCAATATATCACATATAGGAAGATGAAGACCATTTGAGGCACATAATGAATATAACAGACACCAGAGATGACTGGATGTGTGATTCAGAGGATGAACATTTTTAGGGAACCGAGGCCCTGGAGCAGCTTGATGTTCTGACTGCATGGGTTTCGCTAATTGCCTTTGAATATGCTCTCAATCTTTGTGACCCCAAGCAGCTGAAGCAATACATCTGAGATCTTTCAAAAAGCTATTCTTAGAGCTAGATCACCGAAATCCCAGTTCAATTGTCAGCTCACAGTCCGTTCACTTCAACACAAGTTAACTCTTAAAGGCTGATCTAAGTTGGTTATTCATTTAGTATTATTCTATCATTGCTTTCTTTCTTAGAAGATTATGAAGCATAAGTCAGATGTAAGTTCTATTTCACAGACACTTCTTCCTTTGAGTTTAATGTGGATCCCCTACATAGTCCTGCAGTGCAGTTCACTGGGAAGGATACCTTGACTGTTTTGAAACCTTGACTGTTTTTCTTGAATGACATAAAGAGCAAAGGCTAGTAATCACCATTTCATAATGGAACTTGCCTTCAACACACTTTAGGTGTATTGCTTTTTAATTTTTTTTTCCAAGCACAAATGTAAGTGAGGTGTCAGAGCAGAGACAGAGAAGCTGCTTTTGTTCCCATATGGCAGAACCTTGAAACACTGTCAATGCCCCAGTTATTACTGTCAAATCAGCGTGTGTTCCACAGTAATGCCGCATTTTGTGTTTTGACATAAAAATTCAACTGCTTGTGCTATTATACTTAAAAGTATAAAAGTGTTTCAATCCACCTGCTTTGTGCAAATTTTCAGGGGTTTATACTGTGTTGAAATAAAGACCCAGGAGGTTGTGACTCATATTGACTTCTTTACTGTACATTCTTGGCACAAATTGCATCATGGAGCGTAAATTACACACAGCATGGCAAAGTTCCATCTGGTTTACATAATGGGGATTGCAATAATTATAGCTGAACTTTTAAAAGTCATTTCAGGAAACTGTGGTATACTCAGGGCCAGTCATCGCCCATGTGGTGCGCCCTGCGTGGCGCCACCTACATTGTGCCCCCCGTTCAAAACAAAGTGTAATCAGCTAAGCTGGCAGAAACGCCACCCTGTGTGGCCTATGTTCCTTAATGAGTTGAACTGAACTGGATACAAAAGCAATAAAAATAGAAACACAATAAGCTCGCTGGCTGAAAGTCAGGTTGTGTGAATTTAAATGATCTACATTTCAAATTTACATATCACATTCAATGACAGATATTTCTGTTACACTTCAGTTACAATACTGCAGTCTAAGTTAATTGAGGTTCTTCCTTTGTTTTTTACAAGACCTGCTAATGTCCTGTGTAGGTACATCTGGATACTCTGAAAGATCTACAAAAAATAACTACATCTACAATGATTCTTAAAACTATTTGTGAGAATCTGATTAATGGGTGTCACTGCCTGCTGTATATACAAAAACCTGCACTGATTTACCTAGCGGTTGCCTGTTTGAAAACTTAAAAAAGGCTGACTCATTCTTAGTCTTTAACAGAATTTGCCTGTTATGCTTTTGTGAGAGAATAATCGTGTCACTATGGACATTTCTCTCAGTCTAGAGAAGCGCTGCGGTCCGTCTCTGTCTCCACTGAAAATTATTTCAATAAACAGTATCAGCCTGGTTCTCTGAATCTCTTGCTAGCACATTATGTGAGGAACTAGTCTATGGTAAAATTAATGAGTAACTGAACAAAATTTCAAGCTTAGAGTTTCCTTTCCCAATTTATGCTTAAACTGAAGCAGAACTTCAGTTTAAACAGAACTTCACCAAATAAATGATCCAGTATTCATCAATTTTCCACTGTGCCTGGGGCCACTCTGGGACCAGGACTGGGGATGGGTATTACCTTTAAAGTCTGTTTTTGGAATGAGAGTGAATATTTAACCTGTATGAAGCTGAGGAAATGTCCTCTATGAAACATTATTCAATAGTAAAAGTGGTGGACCAGATATTCTGGTTCATGATTATGTCCTCTTCGCTGTTCATGTTCTTGAAGAGGTACTTGATCCCTGCTTTCACGCCCGTCTTCACGCCAGCCCCCAGCGCATAGCCTGCCACCCCCACTGTGCCCCCCGTCACAGCCATCAGGGCATCGGTGCCCAGGTCCACAGCACTGAGGAGGGCCCTCTCCTTTGCCGTGGTAGAGCAATTGACAGACGCATAGTAAACAGCAGTGCCCAGGCCATAGAGCGTGCTCACTGCGGGGATCCACTCCACCACGCTGTAGACACGCTCCTCTCTCTTGTCGACGCAGTCTTGTTCGGTGCTGCGCGTGAAACGCCCAGCGTGGGGGAGCCCACACTCTCGGATCCAGCTCTCCGAACCAGCAGAGGGCACCACGCGGCTTTGTCTTCTCAACACTGCCCTGTAAAGGCCCAAGGTGACACCAGGGGACACACCGGCACACTTGTGGCCCAGAAGCTCACAGGCACGTACTGCCGCTGCCATTTCCCCTTCCTCCTCGGCCGCCTGGCCCAGGAGCTGAGTTCCATTCACCCTTATCCAGCCCTGACACTCATCGTCCCCCCCAGCCACTCTGTCTCCCACGTTCTGACCCCACTCCTCCTCAGTCCTGGCCAGCTGCTGGATGTTGAACATAACAGCTCGTAAGTGTGACTCCCTCCATGCCCCGCTGGGGGAGCTGGTGACTTGCAGCCTGTGGTTCCTCTCCAACAGCTCCCCCAAGTCAAGCAATAGTTCCTCTGTATCCTCCTGGCCCAGTATTTCAAACAGCTGCAGAAGCAGGACCTGGGCCTCCCTAGAGCAGCCAGCAGCCACCAGAACTGGCACTAGGGACAGCCCCAGCAGCTCACGAGGGAAGAGAGCAGATGCAGAGCTGTCCAGTGTTGCTGTTGCCAGGAGCTCCTCACAGCTAATGCTGCCCTCCAGGCTGATGGGCCGCATCTTCTCCCGGAGCATCACCATGATACTCCTCACCAGACGGAGGGTCCCTTCAGGTGTCTCTTCCTCAATACCTGAGTCTCCATCTGGTCCTGGGGATCCAGGGAGGCCAGCCTGCAGGGGAGGTCCAGAGGCAGTCAGCAGCTGCTCTGGCTTTCGGTCTTCCTTCAGGGTCATATTCTGGTACCGCAAGACCTTCCGGCCCGGCGGAGTGGCAGGCTGGGAGTGGATGCATTCAAGCAGCAAGAGCTGAATCACGATCAGCCACTTGAGTTTTGGATTTGCCATTCCGTCACAATCTCCCGGGTGATGCAGCTCCAGCATACTGGGCAGGCAGAGACATCAGGAAAAAGTTTACAGATGCATGTCAGTGTTTTGCCAGGTGTGGAAGCGCTTAAGCTGTAGCTGAAACTGTCCTTCAGAAAACAGAGGTAACAGCACATCTCCCTATGCGCAAGTGAAACAGCCCCCCCCCCCCCAAAGGGCCCTCCCCCTGGCATGCAGCCTGCTCTCCTGCTATCATCGATTACGCTCATTCTGCAAACGCCCGGCCATCTGTCACAGTCGGATATGCCAGCAGCTCATCTTATGCAAGATTATTTTATGAAACTGTCACAAAGAAAATGATCAGGATGTGATGCTTCGTAAAATCTCCTTCAGTGGCTTAATTCTCTTCCTTATTTAATTTTTGGTTTAAGGAAATCAGTTTATAAAAACATCGTCTTTACTGGTTGAATTCTGGACAGATGCAAACATTATTAAACATGTGAGCTTTCATTTCATTCTCTCCTCTCTCTTAACTATCCTGGCCATTAAAAAATAGGTAAGAAAAGAAAACAAACTGATGAACACTAAGTAAATAAGTGTCAGTTATTAACAAACCTGTTCAGGGTGGAAATCACAGTTATATGTAACATATCTCCCATAATTCCCAGTAACTAAGCCATTTCCTGAGCAAACAGTTGCTACTTTGTAAGACTCACCGCAAACAGATATCCTGAGTCTGGTGTCTGTGAGCGCCAGGCTGTTTCACTGTGTCTCTATGTGCTCCTTCCCACTCAAACATATAGAGATCATTTCTGTCCCAGTCACCAATGGGATTCTAACTCTGTGATAACCAACACCCCCTGGCCCCAGCTCACTCCCCCCTCCTCTAGTTGGCCTCATTGCTGAATAGCAAGGACAGGGCTGGAATATTGATTCATGCAGAGAAGGCCCATGCTTTCTAAAGCGGTTTTGTTTGTTTGCCCTTCTCTCTTGCATTCTCCTCCTCCTCCTTCTCCTATGCCTCCTCCTTCTCCTGTTTCTCCTCCTCCTCCTCCCCCCACCTTTAGAGTAGTAGAGGTTTTGCCGGCAGCCTAGATACTTAGCAACAGGCTGCAATCGAGTCGGGAGCAGTGGTTGTTGATGAGGGTCAGCAAGGGCGACGACTTCATGGGCTCTGCTGAGCCATTTGGTCGAAGACGCGGAGGAGTCGTGCTGAGAGGGACCACACATCACTGAGCCTCCGAGACAAACAGGAATGGAGAGGCCCCTGCTGTAGGGAGAGGCTGTAACACTGCAGCATGGCGGCTGCATCTGCTGCTATTCCCAGCAACGTTCAGATCTCAGAAATTTGCGTTCATCAGCTGACTTCATGAAGCTCACAGAGGGAAGCTTCCTTCCCCCACGCTGAAGCTTTATCACACTCGTCAAGTCACACTGGCTGTGACATGCTCAGCAATTTGTCAGGGCAATTTTTTTTATGAATTTGCTCTATTATGACCAGAATTAACTGTTATACAGCGAATATGTGCTTGTGTAAGAGTTTTGTATGTATATATGTATATTTACCCTATTCCCCCCCCCCCCCCCCCCCCCCCCAAAAAAAAAATTACCGTAGGTCAGGAGGGTGGTGCGGGCCTGTCTCACTGTTTAACTGAAGCTACATTCTGCAATGGTGGAAGCTTCCTGAGAGACTCGTTGAATGTGATCCAAGAGCTCGGGGTCCCCTGGGACCCAGGCTGCTTTCTGTGCTGAGTACTCTACTCCATTCCCATTCAGGGTCAACGATCCGGCACTTGTTCGCTTTTAAGCACGGGGGCAAAGGGAAATGGAGTCGAACAAAAAGCTGAGCTTTGGCAATAAACAAACACGGGCTCACAGAAGACGGGGGGGGGGCAGGATCTTTTAACTGCAGTGTCCAAGGCACCTCCTTTTAGCCTGACTGAATGGATCGTCTCTCATATGCCAAACAAGGCAAAGAGTGCTGCTGTAATGGCACGTTGGAGGTAGGACAGCAGGGGGCAGTGTGAGCTTCATGTTTACTTGACAGTAAGTGCAGTCACGGCACACAGGCTCAGGAGGCATGAGTTTGACAGGCGGGTTAGGGGAGCTTAAGACGTCTGCTAACGTGCTACCGCAAATCGTGAGGAATTGTGGGTAGTGAGGAAGTTCAACAGGCTTTATGCAGGAGTGAGGCTGAGAGGCAGGCATGGGGGGGAGCACAGTACGATGAGGACAGTGTGTTCCGTCCTGCTCTACTGGACAGGTCAGGACGTGCCGGTCTGGCCGAGGGGGTCACAGGCTTGACTGCAGTTATTTTTATTGCAAAACATTAGACCTGAGTTGTACTGGGGGGTGATTACACACTAAATTGCCTAATTGATCGAGTTGGTACCTGGAGCAGAGCCTACACCCCATCACGGGATGACTGGACGGAGACTGCGACCCCATATGACAGTCATCATTTTGCTCTTATTCAACTGATAAAAGGCAGAACATCGACGTTTATTCAGCTGTAATCTCATTACAGAGGGTGTTGGCAACTAGAACAAGCACTGGTTTCCATCAACCGCATTCCTGATGAGGCTGCGCCAGTAGTGGTGATGGTAGCCCTGGCAGGAAGGTGACAGAAGGATAAAGATTAGAAGTAGACTCAGATCATCATCCTGTGGAGAAGCTGTACAATGCCAGCTGTCTGTGGGCTCCCCCTAGTGGCTGATGGTGAGTTTTAATATTTTGCTTGACATCAGGCCAGAGGGTGCTCTACTGGCATACAGAGTAAGATGATTTCTCAAACACGAGCGTTATTTTTCAGCAGGCAAAATTTGCTCTGAACAAATGAATACTTGGTATTTACATGGTGCCTGCCTCTCTGACTCGTAGGACCGATCCATCATCTTAATAACCTGTCCAAAAAGCTTGTTGCAGGGAACAAAACAAATTATTCCGTAATGGTAAACTCATTTCAAAAACTAATAAAGCAGACAAGGTTAGCTGGGTCTCTTGGAGCCTGGCTGTGGAATGATGTACCTGTGGGTGCTAGCCAGCCGGAGAGGGAACGAGTCCTTTCCCCGACTTCCTCGTTGGCTTAGTGTAATCCAGTCGCCCACCGAGGGCCGTGATCATTATGCGAGCGATATTACTGAAAGAACACAAACGCCTACATGTTTATCCACTGATTCTTCCAAACAAAACACATGCTATTTACACATAAGAAGAGCTAGTTTGATATTCTTCCATTGATTTTTATGAAGATGTTATTTATCAGAAGAGTTTTTCCGAAGTTTGGTTCTAAGGGTGCCTCGCATAGTTGTCATTCCTGTACTGTCTTGTTACTGGACACTAGAGGTTAACCTAGCAGCACTTGTGACTTTGCTGGCTCCTTAACAGCTGTGTGTTTTATGTGTTATCTGCTTACATCAATGCAAATGTGAAATGTAAAACAGAATCGAGCAAACAGCAAACAGAGCTCGACATGAGAAATGAATGTCTAGATATAATGTAGTGTTTGTGTTTAATGATCTCTGATGATGAAGGGATTGCAATGTATTGTAATTACCCTTTTAAATTACATAAGGAGCTGCATTCTCTCACCTGTTATCCTCTTACTGACCTCCTCTCCCCTAGTTCAGTCTCAAGTCACTGTGCTCCCATGAATATTCACACATTTCAGTGTGTGTGTTTGTGTGTTTGTGTGTGTGTGTGTGTGTATACCCCTAAAACACCACTTGGGGGCGCCTTCAGATGAGCTCAACCCAGCCCAAAGCAGTAGTTTGCCCACTACAGTTTTATTGCCCTAAATTACTTGAGTATAAATTTGCCCCAAGCGGTGGATGTAAAAATAGAAGGACCACAGCTCAGTTAATGTGGGATAAACATGTAGGAAAATAAATTCAATACACTCCGGTAAAAACCAGGCTCTGGTTATGAGAGACGATTATTTTGAAATCCAGCCCTGAAGGGTGAGAGGAGACAGCAAGTTCCATGGAGTGTTTGCCTCCCCCCTGCAGGGAACACAGGATGGACACGCACACGTGTGTGAGCTGGTGAGACACATGCCTGTATATGAGCCTGGCCCAGAGCAGCCTAGTCACTGCACTCCTCTAGGCCAGACTTATATAACAATCCCAACATGTTTATGATCTCTGTAAGTCCCACCCCAGATGGGGGGGGGGGGGGTAGCAGGAAAATAGGACAGGCGTACAGCTGGGCGTCAGGGTCCAGGGCTCAAAAGATAAAACATAACATCTTTTTTGTCTTTTCCAAAATTAGGCTCAGGAATTTGTACATGCCAAGCTTTTGTACACACCTGCATATCTTAAAGTCTCCGTCATGATCCCATTTGCTTCCTTGTTCTGGTTAATGCTCTGTAATTCCTGCTATATAACCCTAAAACATACAAAACAATAATTAACTAGTAACTATAGCCAGCTGAGTGCACATTCAAATGTGCCACTTTCCTTTTCAGTTAATGAGTTACAATGGTGGTCAGCAGGTCGTGTATGTTTTGCCTTTATTTTCAGCCTAAGCATACTCCCACATGCACAAAATACTCAGCTTTCGGGGAGACGTGAGAAACTGTTATGATTTTGCATTTCTTGCAGCAATACATTGATATTTTTTCTTTCTTTGTGGAGCAGAACAAATAATTCAGTAAGTCAGATGGATTAAGAGCCATTTAAAAAGTTTTATAAATCAGACATGCAATACAAATCCATTCATATCTGATTTGCCTTCAGAGGCTTTCAAAACATACTTCTTTTAATATTAATAAAGACTTGGGTGTAGTTTGGCCATTGCAAATTATTTCAGATGAACAGGCTTTACTGGAGGAAAACTCATGTGTTTCCTTAATAGCCATTTAAATGAGAGTTGTGTGTCTGAACCCCATTTTAATCAGCAGGCTTTAGTGAAGCCCATAAAAAAGTAAATAATAGACCGTTAGTAAATAAATGAAGTAAATTCAGTCAGAAGCAGCCTGACTGTGGTCTTCAGCTAGTTAGAGGATATTTGGTTGGGTTGCTGTTCAGACTAGATGACAGGGTGGCACAGTGGTTCGCACTATTGTGTCACGCTTCTTGTCAGGGTTCGAGTCTCTCTGTCATGGCTCCATGTGTGTGCATGTTCTCCCCATGTCATCATTCCTCCCCACAGTCCCAAAACATGCTAAGGTGAATTGGAGGTGCCGAATTGGCCATAGATATAAGTGCTGTGTGATATAAATGTGCCCTGCAATTGGGAGGCACCCCATCCAGGGATATTCCCTGCCTCGCACCTGCAGCTTCTGGAATAGGGTCAGGACCCTAGCAACTCTGAATAGGACAAAATAGACCCCTTATGTAGGGTCCCTAGGTGCACCCTGATTTAGGGTCCCCAACTGCACCCTTATGTAGGATCCCTAGGTGCACCCTGATTTAGGGTCCCCAACTGCACCCTTATGTAGGATCCCTAGGTGCACCCTGATGTAGGGTCCCCAGGTGCACCCTGATGTAGGGTCCCCAACTGCACCCTTATGTAGGGTCCCTAGGTGCACCCTGGGGGAAAAGCACTGTGTGGGAAGCAGAAGCAGAAGCCTATAGCTGGGGGGATGGTGCAGGCTGTTTTTCTGGCATCTGAAGAAATGAATATGAAGCCAGCTGTCACAGAGACAGTGAAAAGATGAACAGCGATGTGAGACAGCCTGGGACTTCAGAAGGGATGAGGCGGGGGGTGCATTCTGGCATGGCTGTAGGGACAAGAGAAACTGCACTCGGAGACAGCCACTTCAGTGTTTTCAATTTTACTGACTGGTCACTATGATTTAGTGATTACCACAGATTATGTGCTTGAGTCACATGTTAACAGATTCTTCTTCTTGCGCCTGTACCCCCAACGCCTCACACGTGCTGTGGACAGGCTGGTACCTTCTGGAATGCACAGAGACCGCACAGAAGGCTGATACACATGCAGTCGCCTTCCACACCACCAGACGTGGCTGGCATTGAGAACTCGCTATTGGGCCTGGGTTCAGGATGATTTACCTGCAATGTGGCAGAGGTACCCTGACCCTCCCCCCCCCCTTTCTCAAAGAGAGGAGTGATGGTTCCTTTTTTGGCAAGAAAGACACGCGCAATGACCAAAATCAACAGATGCACATTTACTGCCCCCAGAGTCAAACTTTTTCTGCAGGGGTGGAACTTTTGGGTGGATGTTTTTGCTATTAGCCAAGTGAGGTGGTTCATTAAAAATGCACCAGCCAAGATATACTTTCACTGAAGTACAACGTAATTTTCAAGCATAAACACCGAAAAATGAATAGATACATTTAGAAAAAAGCAGTGGCTGAGGAAAAAAGATACATTAAATCTAGTTAGGCTTTTCACTTACTTTTCAGTCTAGCTTACCAATGTCTTTACTAATTATTTGCTCTGGAAAATGGATAATCTCACACCGAATACTGAATAATTACTGATCAGGTGATGCCCAAACCAAACTTTTAGGCTCAGGGGTTTCCCGTACGCCAGGTAGAGAGCTTCAATGCACTCAGATCCAGTGTCCTTTAATGCACCGTTGTTAAAAAAGAGGACAGTGTATACTACATATTACGGTAATGAGCAGCATCCAACATGACTGGATTCCCATCGGCGCTGTCACTCTTACTGTCACTACTTCCTGCAGCCCTTACATCTGTATTTTTCTCGCCCAATGTGTTGGTTCCATACCTGAACCAGGACTGATCATGAGGGTCTCTGCTTAGGAGAGCGGGTCAGTCCAGACCAGTGGGAGGAGCAGGCTGGACCATCTGACACAGTGATGCGAGGGCACAATCAGGTGGCTTTCTTGGGTGTATGAGACACAACAGGAGACTACAAGGTCCCCCCACCTCCCACCCTGTGGCATTCAATTCAGCCCCCCCCCTCCCATCTTACTCCTGTCCCCAGGGTCCTAAATGTTATACTGACTTTGGGGTACATTTTGGCCTGGGGGTGGGTGACAATGACATGAAATTGGCAAAGGTTGAGCACACACAAGACAGCTCCCCCTAGTAAGTGATGGGGGGGCGGGGGGGGAGGGGGGGGTTTGGAGAGCGAAACAGACAGATGTCATGGCTTGGTCACCGTCCTGACATCTGAATCGGCCATGCGATTCTCACGCGACGAGCTCACGTGCGAATCCCAGCCAGCATTGACACGTACCATCACTCCCCCCAACCTAAATACAAGGAATAAGGACATAAACGACAAGTACTTCTCCATGATATATGGTGACATGACTCATGTGCTTTCACTGACAAATGTCATATTTGCAGCCAGCAACAGAAATACTGATCAGTCAAAAGAATCTGCACTGAGAATAGAAGCAGCATGAGGAATGAATGTGAAGTCTGAACCAAAGGGAACATATCAGAATCAGAATTCACTTTATTGCCCAGATACGCCTGCATTTTCTAGGGATTTGTATGGGCAGTATCAGTGCATACGTTCAAAGATGGCACAATAAATCAAAGCACTTTTTGTCACATCATTTGACACTTGGTGCATACAGGCGAGTCAAAAGCTGTCCACAATAAAAGTGATTTTAAAATGATAACAATAATTGCAAATAGGTGCAGATAACAACCAGTAAATTTGCATGTTGTCAGACTTGCACACAAAGGGAGACCGAGACCCAGAGATGCAGGGACAACGAGGGTTTAATGACTTCAGAAGAGTCAGCAAAGGTAAGTAAGAGTGCCGCGCAGCGGAGGAAAGTCGTCCTCTCCGGCAAGGCGTAACCGGTAGAAGCCGGAGACGGGGGGGGTGAGCCCCGAAGAGGAGAGCCGAAAACCCGGTACCAAAGGGGCGCGCAGGAGTCGAGGTCGAAGTCCAAAACCAGGGGTCGTTGCCAGGGGGATCCGTCCGACGAGACACAGGTACAGGACACGTGCGGAGAGGAGGACAGGAGATGCCGGGCTCAGCAGGGCAGGTGGGTTAGGTACGGGAGCTGGTCTGACGAAGGAAGGTAAGCAGGTAAGGAGAGCACTAACGGGTGACAGACAAGGCGGGTAAATGCGGGCAGACGAGAGACAAGAAAAATGCTCAGCACGGCAATGGAACATTGGCTCAATACTTCGCATTGGAGCTTTGCGATGACTTGGCTTATAAAGGGAGCTAATGGTCGGTAGACGAGCCACACCCGTCAGGTCCCGCCTCTGTGGGCGTGACAGATGTATACATAATATGTTTTTTTTTAATTAATTATTTTACATCCTATACTTGGAGAAACTGTAATATATGTTGGGGGAACATTCTGGAATTGATGTACGAACGGTACATGAACTGCTTAATGTAGCGATGCTGCCGCCTCTCTGACAGGCAAACAGTCGCAGCTGGTTTTGTGCCTGAAAAGACTGGAGGTGCAGACTGTGGGGCAGCTCTGCCTTTGTATGGCCTTTAAGAAGAACCTTTAAGAAGAACCTTTATGAAGAACCAGGAGACTTGAAAGGGAAGGGGCTGCTGACGCGTCATGTGACAAGGCAAGTGAGTCACGCTGTGACAAACAAAACCAAGTACAGTAAATGAGCCAAAACTGGCAGTAATTTGAGCTGAAATTTTCAGACAACGTGACAGAGGCTGATTCATGGCGGGCCACGCGGACCTTGAACTCCACCTTAAATCTGTCCATTCTTGAGGAAATTAATAAATGCTTTACCTGCACAAAAGCACCGTAGACAGGGCTGGTGTGAAAGGCGAGATAAAGGAGACTTATTACTCCAAGAAGTCTATTGCCAAAGTTATGTCCTGACTTGCTTCATTGGCAAAAGGGAGAGAAGAAAACGGTGGAACGCGAAGCACAGCACTGAGTCACAGGACATCAATGTATACTGCATACAGACCTGAGGCACCACTGAATATATACTGCATACAGGGCTGAAGCATCACTGAATGTATACTGCATACAGGCCTGAGGCATCACTGAATGTATACTGCATACAGGGCTGAGGCATCACTGAATGTATACTGCATACAGGGCTGAAGCATCACTGAATGTATACTGCATACAGGCCTGAGGCATCACTGAATGTATACTGCATACAGGGCTGAGGCATCACTGAATGTATACTGCATACAGGCCTGAGGCATCATTGAATCTACACCTGATTTCATCAATGTGCAGATCTATGCAATGCAACATGATTGAAGTCCATAGCAGCATGGATATAAGAGGGGAATATCCAGTGTGCAGATATAAAAGGCCAGAGGATGGAGAGTCCCACCCCTCACACCACTGCCACCCAGCTTCAACAGGTCAAACAAGATCACTTCCTCCCTCTGATGGATGCTGGGATAGGGAGTATATATTTTTCAAACCAAAGCTAATAATTTCATTGCTGTGTGAAAGGGTCATCTTACCCCACTCAGAGCACAACACATAGTCTTTAGTCTTTAATTAGGGGTCTGATCCATGAGAATATTCCGGAGAAAGCCAGGCTGCTTTGAAGCACCACACTCAGCGTTCACGTTTGGCCCAGTCGAGAGGCTTTTTCTCATTATCATCCATTCACCTGTGTGTCGTCAGACTCTTCCACAGTCCACCCCCGTCAGCATTCTGATTCTGATTCTGATTCTGATTCAATCGCTATCATTTCACCACATCATTTTCTCAAAATGGAGCAAGTAATCCTTGAACATCCTTGTCCTTGTCATGATTACCCTTGTGGATCTCTCTCAGAGGAAAAGAAACAACACAGAAATGAGAGAAGATGACAGTGTTTCTCACATACAATAAGTCACTATTACAGACTGATATTCACAATTAAGAGGATAGCATCCTGAGTGCAAACTCCACATACATATAGACAGCAAAGTTGGGATTTAAACCCCCAATCCTGGAGACTTGAAGCAAACTGCATTATCCATATTCATTATTATTAATAATAATCAATTTTATTGTGATTTTTTTAGAGCCATAAGAACACACATGATAAAAAGGGAACACAGACTCCAAGTTGGTGCAAATCTTGTTAAAAATGGAAGGTAGCTGCCCCCAAAATCAAGGAGCGAAGGTTCACTTGAGAGAAAGTATCCCCTGGAGGCAGTATAGCAGGTTTTAAACATGTGGGAGGCTGAGAATCAGAGACATTCATCACCATCACTAAATGAATGTGGAAGGAAAATAAACTAATTACCCACATTCACTTCCCAAATCCTATATTATAGATAAGACCACATAAATTGGCGATCAATTTTCCCATTTCCTGACTGTTTCATGGTTTGTATCGACATGTGGGGCAGTTTATACACACCAGCTGCTTGCTCCGGGTTTATCTGGTACTGATTCTGATAATATGGGTCTGTGGCTGAGCTGGGGAACAGCAGGACCAGCACATACAGTACAGGCAGAGGGGTCCATTCAGTTTGCTGTGTAGGGGACAGCGAAAGGAATAGATCCAAGGTGGGGTTATTAAGGCCCATTCAGCATTGATGAGTAGACATAAAACCCATTTAAGTGTTAAGGAACAGACTGAAGCCAGTGTTAAGGGGTATTTCGTATTGCATGACTACAGTGAATGGCTGTATAAAGGACCCTTCCTGTTAAGAAACACGCAGAAATTTGTTTTCATAACACTGTCGCTCATGCAGTGTTAAGCATCATTCCAGGTTACGTGACAGACACCGAAGATGGCTTTGATGGCCATTCTACTCCCTTTCTAAAGGATTTTTCAGCGCTCTCTTTGACATAAAAACACAGACACGATGAAAAAACAAGGACAGCATCCTGTTCATCTGCAGCCTCCTTCACGGTGCTCCAAGGTCGTGGCGCTGTCCTCCGATGCCGGAACATCCTCTGCCCACGTGCCCCAAGCTCCTGCGAGCCCCTCCCTTCCTCATACCCTCTCTGTCCACATCTCTGCACATTTATTTCCATTTGTTTTTATTAAGACCCAATCTTACTCTCCTCAATTTCTGAAGCGATTCTGAGATCTGACGCATCCTAATATGCAGAATGTCCATCCCGACGGATTGCCGGAAAGAGCATTCCCCAGATTCTCATTTCGGAAGCTGATTTATCTATACGTGAATGATTATTATGCTGTTTCAGATTCTCATTATATGAAGCAGACCACATCCGACCAGGACACTTTTAAAGGTGTCTGAAGTGATATTTGTGCGTGTGCAGTAGGTACGAAATTACACTGGAGAGCTTCACTGCAAATGTCACAAGTAGTTTAAGGGAAAATAGTCAATAAGGGCGAAGCTGTCATCAGCTAATCAGGTCCAAAAAGACCATTTTGTCCTCTTATTCTGCTATCTAGTTATGCTGCCCTTGGCCGATGAACACTTAGATGTTGGATAATTCAGGTTTGTTAAACGTGCATCATTATTCTGAAGATAAACATAGTTTAACTTATACGTTGTGCATATTGATATATACTGTTATATTGATGTAGTGTGGAGACAAATAAATTGCAGTGAAAATATCAATAAGGATATATGCCAGAAAGTACATAAGAGCGGAAGGGGGAGGGGAGACGTAGGCGTCCTTTACTTTGTTTTTTATGAGACCAACCATGTCTCACACCTCTGGACCAGGGACTGAGCCTCTGCTCCAGCTATACATTTGTGAAATTTGCATGTTCTCCTTATTCACCAAATGTCCCCCTCAACGTCATAAAAACCTATTATTTTGATGTTATGGGGTCCATTTTTCAAGTCCTCAGAAAGATTTGTGACTGCAATCAAAAAAGTAAAAATGCTAAAAGTCTTGAACTTTGTTTGATTACTTTTGGTTAAGGTTAGGGCTGGGTGGGGGTTAAGGTCATCATGTTGGGATTAGAGTTTTCCCCATAGAAATGAATGGAGAGTCCCCGCAAAGGAATAATTACAAACCTGTATGTGTGTGCGTGCCTGTGTGTGTACTCATGTGTGTGTGTGTATTTGTGTGGCAGATGACAAATGTAACGATACAGGAATAGAGTATAATGCCCACACTGAGCGATAACAGACATTGGCCCTTGTTGGCTTTAATCTGCACTGATTACAGTGTGTGGGAAACTAGACTGAGGTGCTAATTTGTTGCTTTGCAAACCGCACAGTGGGAGGTAATTATGCTCACCGCAGACCCCAGCTGGGCGAGCCACTGGAAAAGTAGCTGCACCTCAGTGCCAGGTTTCCCCAGAAGCTGTCACAGTTGGCCCTTAATTGTGCATCTAAAGAGCAGCACAGATCGAGGAGCTGAACCTTTGATTTCCTGTTTTCCGTTTCAGGATCTTGATGGGATCATACAAGGTTTTAAAGCCTTGTAAAAATTACACTGTAATACAGAGTTTTTACCTTTCATTTATAATAGCATGAACATTCTTTTTTGATACTGTAATAATGACAATGCCGGCGGGGGGTGGGGGGGGGGTAGGCAGCCAGCTGACCCTTGCCCCCTTTAGCCCCTCCCTTTTTAGCTGCTCCCCATTGTCTTATTAAATTTTTCTTTCTTCTTTTCCCTGTATCATGCCCCTTTTAAAGTCTATGTAGCAATATTGCATTGCCACGCAGTCTTGTTAAGCACCTTGGGACAACTGTGCTGTGAATATAAAGATAAATTGAACTGAACTGAATACGACTGAGGCAAAGTCCACCCTGGAGTCCAAAAGGCAGCTTGACTTAAAGCGGGCCACCTCCATCCATGCTATCTTTCTGACATTGGGCTTAGAAGTAAATCCCAGAGCTGGAGTAGTAATTAGCAGCCATTCTGCTAAGCAAGAATATGAAGTCATAATATTAAAGCAACATTCAAACCGATTTAAAGGAAGCTTTTTCCATCGCTAGCCAAAGCATTTGCCGTCAATCCAAAAATTCACCACCGAGTTGCAATTAAAAACTGTAGTGAAGAGGATTTATAGGTCAGTGAATCATCAGTATTCTGTACCCAATATCAACACCCAGCACACGCTCCTGATTATCATCAGCCAGTTCCCTGTACCCTTGGTGCCGATAGCGCTCACAGGGATATGCACCAAACCTCCAACAATCAATAATAATCCATGTTACAGGAAACAAAACCTGTATCTTCGTTTTATTACTGAGAACTACATATATTATTTGGGGCAAAATCCTACCTGCAAATCAAGTTCGTTTTAAATAATTAGTCTTCAGTATCTGGAGAGGGAGAAAACCATAAACTTGAGGAGCAGTGTGTGGCTCAGTGGGCTAAACCTATATTCTTGTAATCAGAAGGTCACCGGTTCAAACCCAGCCTCAGCATGTCTGTGGGTCCTTGAGCAAGGCCCTTAATCCCCAGCTCCCTGGGTGCCCCAACAGGTGGCTGCCCTTTGTCGACAGTTTGCTCTACAAAGAGCAAGTTGAGGGAGGTGTGAAAAGAATTTCCCCACGAGGATTAATAATTATTAAAAACATGCATAGAAATTCCATTATGAAATTAATGCAGTTACATAGATAGAAATAGTGATGTACACAAGGTGCTTGTGAGATAGATAGGGATCAATCATTGGGCCAGACAGAAAAAAAGGTTCATATACCAATCAGTCTCAACTGGAGATCCTCCTCGTTCTTGGGTAGGAAGGGGTAGCATGATGTCACATGTGGAATTTGCAGTGATTGCAGACAATAAGAAGTCTGGAAATAGTTCCTGACATTCTCCTATTCCAGTAGTTACATCTGCAGAATGAGCTTCCTTCCATTCTGTCTTCTTTGTCTTGAATGCTTTCAGAAGCCCAGTTGTGTTATTAACCTAAGTGACTATAGAGAGTTGGCGTTATTATTACATGCCGGTATTGTAGCGTTTGAGGGAGTCACGTGGGTGTAGGTGAAGTAGCGGAGTTTATTTCCAGAATTCAAATCACAAAGTAATACTTAGAGTCTTTTGGAGAATTGTAATCAGGTACTATAAGCAAGAGTCATACACAGAATAGCCGTGAACAGTAACTAGTCTGAGTTGACAGGGACAGGTTTATTCAAACCTAACAAAACGGACATCTACTGAAAAGTGGATCTCAATCAAATGTGACATCATAAATTGTTTTTTATTTAAATTATCTGCAGATACTTTGGTGAGGCCAGGTTGCTAAGTGTTCAGGCGTACGTGAGGTAAGAAGCCTCACCACACGGTGCGAGACTTTTTCAGGTGTAAGGGTTTGCATGCATGTTAAGGGATCGTCAGCGTAACAGACCTGTGAACAGAGAAATGCCAGCCTTAGGAAAAGACCCCTGAGCTTCCATTCAGATCTGTGCTTAACTGAGTCTTGCTTCTGCGATTTCCTTGGCAGGGCTGCAAAGCTTTGCTCAATTACACTTGTTTTCAAAATTAGGTTAAGGGGGCAATTAATATAAATGACATCCTGAGTGCGCCTGAACTTTATTAAAACAGTTTGTCTCTGTATTTCAATCTTGGAATTTGGGCTATGGGCTCATTCCAAACAAGATATGTTTAAATATTATCAAAATTTGTTTTAAATGTTCCCCCCCTGTTCTATGGCTCTCTTCTGTGTTGTCTGGTTTCACTTGTCGCCATTTTTCTGTCTTGTATCTGTTTTGCAGTTTGACTTCAGTGGCCTCAAAACATCATGTGCTCAAGCAGCATTTCTAATTTTCATATAACGCGACATTGTGTGTGTCCTGTGATGGAAGGCCTCCATTTCAGGAAGGAATGGGCTCGAAGTTCATCAAAATTCACTACATAAAAGATGGATGGATGGATAGATGCTTTCACATAGCCTGCATTGGTAAACTAAGAACAAAGTAATGAGTCTTTAACCTGCGTTTGAGAGACGCAGAACTTTATCGTTTCTTTTTCGAAAACGTATAATATTAGAGGTCTAGGTCGGGCAACCTCCGGAGGATTTGACGGCACGACTCTTACTGAGGTATGGGCCTAACAGAAATAAGTCAAATAGACTATACTTCTGCCACATACGAAAAGAATAGTCTTGCTGTAAAAAAAATCCAGAATATATTTAGATCACATTTTAGGGGCGACAGCAATGCAAATAAAAAAAACTGTAGCGATCCGAGCCCCAAAACCACACCTACGATCCTGCGCTGCGCTGCTCTGTGCGGAGACCCGAGGAGCCGCCTATATAAAGCGCCCCACTGCCGTCGAGCCCGCGGAACGCGCTCACCTTTCGTCGGAAGCGCACACAGATCTCTATAGAAATATCAACAGGTAAGAAATTATTACTGTTATTTCTCTTATCATAATAGCGCAGTGGTCGGTCCTGTAACTTTTTAAACATTGCAGTTTTTCAGTTTGTGAAGTCTGACAAGATTATTAAATTATGATTATTCTTGAGTAAATTAATTTAATGTGGAAATTTCCGGGAAAAACGGCACATTTGCATGTTCATATTTACACATTCTTACTCCCACACACACAAAGTGTTTTTTTTTTTTTACCAAATCCTCCTTACCTGCCAGGAATGCGTAGAAGTTTGCGCAGCCCCTCTCAGTACGTTCAGCACGACGCGCATCACTCCACTCGCCTATAAACTGCGTTGCAGATATTAGGCAGAACATCATTAAGGGGAAATATATAGAAATATAGTAAGTCTTGGTTTATATATCTAAGATTTCATTTCAGACGATTGCGCGTTACTGTCTTTGCTAGAGGCGTGATTTGGCACAGTTGAAGCCGCAATTTAGGCTGCTGAATTTGAAAGTTAACACATAATAAAGAATTGATAATGGCAGGCACTGCAACGGATTTTTCCAAACGGAAAATACGGTGCTGTAGTGTTGGGTGGTCTAGAAAATGTTAAATTTGTATCAGAGATGTCAATTTTTGGCTCGGTGGTTATCTGTGACGCGGGTTGTGTTTGGTTTCTGACATAGGAGCGTTTATGGGTTTTATGGGGGTAAGATGAGGCTGCATCACCCGTCCACATGCAGTGAGATGTGACTGTTTCCGTTCACCCATCCATCTATTTTCACACAATTTTCTTTTATCTATAACTGATACTGGATTTGATGCATAGCATTTAACAGCGAAGAAGGTACGAGTTAATCTCTCCTTTATTCCATAATAATGAGAAACTTCTTCAAACTTCTTCAAATGGCCTTAATGATCCGTTTTAGGAAGACCAAATTAATTTAAGTATGGATATATTACAAGGAATTTATTTAAAGTATTGACAGAAGATAGGCTACAACTATATTTAATTAAAATAATGTGTGTTTTTGGACTTCGTTTGAATACTGTTCTCATAAATTCCCATTTGGCCATTAATTTATCCTTGTGCTTCATTTCTGTTACAGGGAGTTGAGGTCCAGGCACAGAAGATGAAAGGTTGTCTGCTTCTGGCGATTCTTTTCCTCAAGGTTTCCATCCAGTCGTGTCAGTCTAGTTACGAAGACCAAGAACCGCAAATATCGTCTGTGGAGGTAGGGGATGGAGACCGATCTTCTTCGGCACAGTGGCGGAGCCAGTGGCCCCCTGGGTGCCTCCTCCGTTAGCTCTAACTGATGTCCGTGATAGCCGGTGTACAACATTTTCCCAAATGCGTAAATGTAGTGCAAATACGTTTTTTTTCGTTCCCAAAATATTATGAACGTAGGCCTACGGGAGTCAACATTTTAACTTTTCGAGTACCACCTCCCCACCCCTCTGCTGAAAATAATCTTTTGTCACCACTGATCCCACACCACCCAAAGCAAGGCTGCTGATTTAATAGACGTCTGCTGTTTCTGACACTGCTTCTCTACCTGTTAGTTATCTCGAAGCATGAAAGTGAATACTTACGATTTTTAAAGTAGGTGACTGATTCACACAAAAACGCGAACCTGTAGTGAATTAGGGCCACTGTAAGGTTTATGGATGGATGGATCAGAAACCATGTGTAGTTGGGCTAGTAAACTTTATTAAATGTGTTTATTAAATGAGATAAATTCCACAGTGAATTCGGTCGCACCACCCTGCTCTTCTAATGTCTCGTTTCCACCAACGCGGAACCAGTGCTGGGATGAATCTCGCTTGGTGCCTTTGAACCGACCCGCGTTTTCTTTGTTTTCAAAAAAGATCTCTCTAATTAAATTCTTGCATTATGGTAACTAGCGTAAATGAAAATTAGAAAGCCAAATCCCGAGGCCCCGGACAAACAAAATTTAACTTCATTCCCCTAAAAAATCTAATATGCGGTATTTTGTTCTTGATGATAATCAAGTCATTAAGAAACAGGCACGGGAGGTGATGTAGTAGTGCTTGTTTAGGTCAACTATAGTTCATACAGAAAATGTTACAAAATATTTATAGAAAAATTCTTGGGTTACCCTGCACTAAAAACACTGATAAAATGCCTAAAATAATTCAACTGAAACTAATGTAAGAGATGTAAGAGTATTTAAACCGCTTCTAAAGCGCTGCTTCTGATTCTATTAACGCTATTAAAGCGTTTTGCATTTTAATAGAATATAACGTCTGAATTCATTATCATTAGATTAAAGCGACCTCTAGTGGACATTAAAAATGGAGCTGCACTTTTCAGATGATATGTGGTGTATCTAACGGGGAGAAAGTGGGTGGAGTGAAAATGAACGCTGCTTACTTACTGGTCTAGCACCACCATAGTGCTTCTCCATTAGAAAAGTACTGGCAAACTTCCATCTTGTCCCATCTCTGTTTTCAGGACAGGCTGAGACTTAACAGCCACCCCCAGGATTATTTGAAGAGATACAATGATGTTGATTATGACACCTTCGTGGGTCTCATGGGCAGAAGGAGTAGCGGTAAGACCCTCAGCATGTTGCATTAATTCATTAACATTAACACCCCGCAGGGCACGCAGAGTGGAAAATGAGTAAAAACGGACAATAGGATCTATACTGTGGAGGGTGTTTTGTGACAATATTCAATAAATAAATATTATTTCAATTATAATTTGCATTGTCATTTAAATGATTATTTAAATAATTCAAATTATACCAACAACTGTTAAAATTTTCTGTCAAAGTCACTCATCAAACTCAGTGGGTGGGCTTAAAACAAACCCTAACATCTGATTGGTTATACTGCAAACTATGTCACAGCAGATTGTTGTTGCCTATTCAGTTTAATTATTATTTATATTCTACATTTTGTTTGTTCCGTCCTGTGGTCGTATTACAGAAACTTCCTAACTTGCAGATCCTGCCTTAATGGTTTGGTAACCATGGTAACACCTGATTTAGGAAAAAGGTAATTACAGATACAACATATAGTTTTTAAGTCATTATTCCTGTCCTAAGACAGGAAAGTGTATTACACAAGCTATATGAATAATCATTTAAGTTACATTTATTTAAATGGCATATTTATTTATTGCATGTTGTCACAAAAAACCCTCTCAAGACTAACACTGCAAATGCCTGGTCAAATCTGTTATTTTTCACTGATATGCAGAACATGACTCATGTGTGCCCAACCCACTAACCATGATTTCTGAGTACAGACTCAGATAATGAGCCTGTTAATGAAGACATACCAAAGGCAAAATGAAACCAGGCTGGATTAGTCGCGAGTATGCTGTCAAAATAAACTGCAATAAGACTGCAGTGATGGCACTGAGGATGAGAGCTTGACAGACTGTTACATCGTCCTACCACCAGGGGGTGTGGATATTGTGGGGTTTTGTCTTCCAAGGGAAGACACTGGACATGGCCCTTGGTCTGGCCAAGAGCCAAACAAGGAGTACGCGTGCACCCCAGCACAGCTAGGATCTCTGAGCTAGAGACAGTCTAGACAAAGCCTAGATAAACAAAGGGATGTGTCAAGCAGTGAACTGATTGCTCATTTTTCAGATTAGCAATCATGCTGCAGCACTCACTTAAATAACATTTCAGGAGGTGATGCACTTAATCACACACCAGATCTTCTGCATGGCCTAAATGCTACAACAGCCAGTGGCAAATAACAAAGCAGGCAAACACTTCCTGTTAGTGGATAATTGATAATGCAGTAATACAGACTGTTTGCACTATGGGCTGGGCTGTTGTACTTCATACACTTATCTGTGTTCGCAATGTCATGTAAGTTTCACTAGTAATAATATTTTAATGCATTGAAAATAGAACCACGTCATCATAATCATCACCCCAAATACCATGACCACTATCGCCCTTTGAAAATACAATAAGTCAAACTGAATAGGTTGGTCTACTAAACAGAGAGCTTTATTATTGTATCTGTTGTGTAACTAAATTTTTTTTGCTTTGCCCGGATGATGAATGTCCTAAGTTCAAATACAGCTTTGCAACTCTCTTTCCAGTGAAATATATATTTTTCTTCTACAAATATTAACAACCTGCATTTCAGTGTGATAAGTTGACTGAAATGATTCTCTCTCAGCCAGATGGCTTCCTGAAGCACCTTGTTGAACCTTTTGCTTTAAGACCCAATATTTTTTGTCACAGCCCTGCTTCCCAAGTTAGAGATGTGCAGGACACGTTGTAGAGTATTGCTGTGTTGCTGATTATCCTGGTTCAATGCCAATAACTGAAGATATTTTGAGTCTGTTGACAAGTTACTGAAATGCACTGCCTTCTTCTTTCAGGAAAGATGGATGATGCATTTATGGGGCTCATGGGTCGTAGGAGTTCCGAACCCAGTAAGTGTCCCTGCCGAAAATGAGTGTGGCACTAGATATCTTACTGTACCAGACTGAGCTTTGGTGGGAGAATCCAGGATCATAAAGATACAGTGGGTGGGATTAATGTGTTGTCAACTCCTACCTGGTTTCATCCATCAGTTATCAATAGATCAGCTGCTGGTTATACCAGGGAATTACTAAAACCATGAGTCAATATCAGAGCTTCTGTTTCACATCACTACTACTCCATTAGATGGCTTTCCCTACACTGGGTATCAGAAGTGGAGATTTCAGGTCCAGAGAGTACAAATCCAGACCAAGATTTTGTTTCAACCAACCAGTTGAGTACTCTGCGACTGTGACTCTTTATACTCAGCTGGTTGGTTGAAACAAAATCTTTTTGCACTCTCTGGACCTGGAATCTCCACCTTTACTGGTTACCTGAGCGAAATACATATCATTCCCGTCTTCAGTGTTTGGCAGAGTTTAGCCGATCCTTGGTTATCTCAGTAAGGACTTTGTCCCATGAGTCTCCTAGCTGTCACGGAGGGCAGGGTAATCTGTGCTCTCCTACAGGTGACCGGCATTCCTGGAGGAAGGAACAGTATCCAAAACAGCACTTCTTCAACAGGAGAAAACTAAGGTGACATAATCCGGACCTCAGTCGAGCAGCCATTCCTGCTAGACTGGTTTTCAGATATGTGGAACAAGCTTTAACACAAACCATCAGAGACTGGAGCACTGGTGATTAAGGTAAAAAAGACACAGTACAGCAAATTTCAGTAGGCAACATTATATATGTCAAATGTGTATACACTGAGGTATGTTAAAATGGATATGATTCGGAAGGTGACATGCCAGCGATCACTGGCTGATATGCCTCAGCTGACATTTCTGACGACACATCTACACCCTTCCCAATGTCACGTCACAGCACCTAACTACCTAGTCCCACAAATAGTTTCAGCTAATCCTGTTTAACCTCCCTTTCAGGTTTATAGTTACAACAACCAGGAGACCCAGTGACTCGTGACATGCCCAGATACCTTCAGCTCCGGTTATTTCTGATCAAGAGCTCTTTATGCATAGAGATATGTTCAAGTGAAAAATTTCTTTGAGCAGTAAAGAAATTCAAGGTTTTTTTTTTTTTTTTTTTTTAAATGTATTGGAACTAATAAAAAGTGAAAGACCATTTTACTGGAACGACTGAGTTGAGTCACAGCCTGGCCAAAAAAAAAAAGTTTTACATTTTACTTCAGAAGTCAACAGTGATGTTTGAAAATGGAGTATAATTATATTCATGGGCATCATTTGAATTTAAATGTTTTCAAATCATTTAAATTGGTTTTAATGCTGACATTGACCACTGGTGATAAATTCTGCATTCACATGAATATCTCACTAAATATCATTGTCAGAAACCATCATAATAAATATCAACCTGTCATCATTTGCACTGATAAACATACAATGTTCATCCTTATTTTTAACAAGTAATGCAAGAGGAAATGCCAGATTTTGCATATAAGGCAGACAGTGCGTAATTTTACCAACCAAGACCTTCCCTGCCCAATGTCTTACTCAGATGGTTGACAACAGACTTGTAAATGCCTTTCATATAAATAGGATACAAAACAATAGAAGGTTTAGCTGGTTCCACCAAGATCCACTAAATATAGAATACACAAAACACAGACCACGTGAACCAGAACCCCGCCCACCCAAAATATTACGTTTAATCATCACACATACTTCAACATACCACTGTACAGCCATTCATTTCCACTTATTATAAAAATCAATACTCCTTGGCATTTTAATCTGAAACTGCAATAAAAGGCACAAGAATCAATATTCAATAAAGCTCATTCTTTTAATAAAATATGTGATTACCCCCCAGATATATACCAAATTAAGAGATTTTGAAAACTGTACAAAAATTCCTTAAGATTTTTAAAATATGGTTTCCCCTTTCATATGAATCCAACCATAGTAAAATAGATTAATGTCGACGGGCAAAAAAAAAAACATCTTTTTTTAAAGAAGAATGGTGGAAACTTTAAGGCCACTTGGCTTATGGAGCCCAGCGCTTAAAGCCGCTGCATGGGGGTCACCTTGCAGCCCCACCCTTAGGACCCTGCCCCACGGGTACAGAGCTGGCCGCCATTCATGCTTGTCCTGCGGCCTGATTGGAAGGCAATCCTTCTTTCTCTAGGACCATGCTGCCATGTCTGTGACTCGCTCTCATGCTCCCGTTCAGGGTCCTGCTTAAGGTACTCGGCATGGGTGATTGGTAGCGGTACTTGTAACCATAGGCACGCAGGTGGTAGGTATAGTACTCTAGCAAGTACATCGTATTCGGGTTGACATAGTGGAAGGAGATTGCGAGGTCAGAGCAACACTGGGGACCCTGGGATGGAGGGAGATCGAGGAGCAGGTGAGAAGGTGTAAATAAATGACGTGCTACGCTTTAGCGATGGGGCTAAGAGAAACAAAGGAAGTTACCTAGAGCAGAATGAGATAAAAGCTAATGATCATAAAGAGGAAACGCACTGAAACTCACCTCAACAATGGGGTAATAGCAGTAATTCCAGTACCAGAAGGTCTTTGGGAACCTGGAGATGAGATGCTGCTCAGGGACAAACGGGTGGAAGGTCTCGCGCTTCAGAGTGTCCCGGGAGTCTCCGGCCCGGACTCCTATCTTCTCCATGCACTGCCCCAGAGCCAGGTCCTCTATGGAGGAGGTGTGGCTGCACACCTTGGTGCGAAAGCCCTCGGTGAAGCGGCGCAGCGCCTCCTTGCTGAGCACGTAGCCGGCGCCGCCGCTCATGTAGCCCTGCTTGACGTACGGCTTGAAGCGCTTGCCGAAATAGATCGGCTCCTCGGGTGTGTGGTTCGCCAGCAGCCAGCGCAGGTTCTCCACCACGACAAAAGTGTCGTCGTCGGCTTTGAGGAACCAGTCGGCGTCCTGGCTGTGCTTCTCCTGCACGTAGTGAAAGGCCCGGATGGTTTTCCAGTAGAGCTGATCGCGGCCTTCCTTGGTGCCAAGGCCCACGGTAGGGAAGTCCGGATTGTCCTCCGAGCTCATGAACACCGCCACGTTGCAGTGCCGCGTCCAGGTGGCCTTGAGGTGACGCGCCTTCGTCTCCAGGTTTTTTGGGCCGGTCATCACCCAGCAGAGAATGCGGACCTTGTTGTAGAGCTCGTCCGCAATGAGACGGTCCTCCCCTAAGAGGGGAACAAGGCAGGGGTAGGCAAGGACACGGTGACCTGGTAGTCTGGTAAATCAATGTGCACAAAATAATACCAATGCTCTATTGGCATTGCTCTACCAGTCACGGGATTTGAACCACAGACACAATCACCGGCGGTTCATCTTGCACCAATCAGAGAGAATTACAGGCCACTTGTCGGAATTATGATCAACACAACTAATTATCAGCTATAACATTTAAAATTTAAAAGTGAAAATATTTTGTAAACATGAGGCACTTTCCTCAAAGCACTGTGCCTGGAATCTTTACCAAGAGAAACTTGTCTCTTTAAGTACCTGCCAAGTCTAGCAGACTTCTGCTGACAGATGTGGGGAATTTCTCCTTCAATTTCTTGTCTTTGCTTTCCAGCAACCCCACTACATTTGCTCGTTCTTCCAGGATCCTGGAAGACAGGGCTGCTCTCTCCAACCTCCACTGGTGCAGGAACCCGTACAGCATGCAGGCTCCTATCACAAATCCAGCATAGAAGGCGCACCTTGCACTGACGACCTTCATCCCGGCGCTGGATGCCTCTCACCCCCTTTCCATGTGCTCTTGGCCTGGAAGGCAGGATGTAAATGAGCGTTCCTCGGTACACGGCGGTACTAAATGCCTACGGGGGAGGTGATGGGCTCTACCCATCGTTACGCCGCGTTATGTTTCTATTGCACTATTTTATAGTTGTTATAAAGCAATATAAGGCAGTTACTTGGTACTAACTCAAGTCCTTGTCCCATTGTTCTGGGTCATACGGTAGGCAGGGTTGCCAGCTCTCATGCATCTGGCGTGACACTCAGCTTTCATACTCTTGCACTCAAGAAAAAAAATTACATTATTTAGCAGACGCTCTCTTCCAGAGCGACTTAAAACCAGTGTTTACGGCAAATCTATACCATTCCATTATAAACCTAAATTTACCTACATCGAAAGCGTTGGGGTAGTTTGCAAACCCTACAGACTATTTACAAATTAATAAAACCCTTACATACATGCAGACTTGTCGCGAATTGAAAATCTCACGTCAGCCAGCTGACCGAAGTTGGCAACCACGCACAGGAACGCTTGTCGATGCTTAATGTTGAAACAGCGGATCGGATCTGAATTGTCGCTTTGGATCACCGGCCCACTCGTAACTTCTCATCCTTCTTAAAGTTTTTCCGTTGCGCAACCGGTGGCGCCAGGATCTCCGGTTAAGGGTCCGAGAGTATTCTTGATCACCGCAAAGCGCGGCTCGACGGGTTATGACGCGTGTCCCCGACCACTTACCCGGATCTTAACACCGTCGCAACGCGGAGATCCCCGAAGCAACCTGCCGAGGGTCTGCGGGGGGAACCATCATCGCAGCTCACCAGCGAGCCGTGGATGAAAGGCCAAGCTTCACTTTCAAAACGTCACCTGAAATGCTGACATACAACAACGTGGCAGCTCGTTTGCTTACCGCAGGCTAACAAAACGCCCATCTGCAAACTCCACGTCTCGTTAGCCGACCTTCCGCCGCCCGTCAGAGCTCGCAGTTAGCAGCCCGTTGCTAGGAGTCGCTCTCCTCGCTAACGTCACACAGACGGCCCATTCCCAGGTTGCGCATGCGCAAAGCGCAGCGAAGCGTGGGGCTCCCATAAGGCCGTCTTAAGGGTTTTGACTTTAATACTGTTTATTTCGCTGAAGTCGTAATATCTCCCACCGCGGTATCCTGGCACAATATCGTAGTTCCCCTGTAGTGAAATTAGCCGAAACTGCCTGAAATTCCAGTCCATTTATTGAACAACAGAGATTTCTGATGGTGAAGCATGTATTTAAAAGTTTTTTCTAAGAATACACAGAATTTATTATTAGGGCTTCTGACGAGGCACACAAGTTTAACTTCGCGTAGCTTTTACATGTGGGTGCCAGGAACTTAACCTAAGAAGTGCCACATTGAAATTAGATCAGGAAGATCAGTTAGATTATTTTAATGACAGGGTAATTCCACCCCATAGCAAATGACTCTGCATACAGAAATGGTCATAAACCCCTCCCATGTGAAACAAAATTATGTACAGTACAGACCTTAAATTGGTATCATCATTCACAAAACTTATAAACAAAGACCTTTTCTGTTTATCTACTTTGTAGGGGTAATGGCACACTGAAATGCCACTTGATTGCAGATAAACACCATCATTCACTTGCCCAGTACAGGCAACTACTGACAGAACATGGCGTCGTGGGTGGTAACCATATTAAACACGGCTGCGTATTACTATTCTTAGTAAAACATGTTTGCCAACAAGCCAACTCAGGGCATTCATGTGACTGATGATTTAAAACCTCATTAACATCACTAGTGATACTAATTAAAATCATGAGGAAAGTATTAATATTCTTAACCTTCATAGAGAGAAATTCCTTGGCTATTCTGTGTGCATTTTTGAGAGGAATCCACCCCCTAGAATGAGCTCCAACCCTCGGCTGCCCCAGTTCACGTTACTCCATGCTGATGAGTCGCTGTGGTCACGAGGTGATTGTTTACAGTTATGCATGGTTATGCTTAGCTGAACGACTTCCATAAAGGCTCAGAAAAAGCCATATTAAATACAATCCATTGAAAAGAAAAAAAAGAAAAAACAACAAGCATCATCAGACAGACATACTGAAATATACCCTAAAATGGCATGGGGTAAACTTTATGGCAAACAGCTTTTTAGTTTGGTTTTAATCACTGAGTGATTAATGACTGATTTCCATTAAATAAAATTTACTGGGGAATAGCTTCACATAATCTGACAAAGTAATTGTTCTCCCTTTAATTCCTCAGCAAACCAACGCTGTACTGTTGTTACCTATACCTAGGTGGGTCTGCAAACAAGCAGTCAAACACCTTCCATAGAACTCAGTTTAAAAAAAAAATAAATCAAAAGTGCATCTGAATCAGCTCAATGAACAGAATATTCAAGCATTAAGTCCTGGGGGGATGGTATTGTTACTGTAACAATGCAATAAACAAGACAGAGGACTCAGACCCCCATTAAGTTTGCAAACAAGGAAAATAATCACTATCCTTTAAACTTAAAGCCACAAAAGGTACAGCCAACACTCCATTCTCCATCCAAGTCCTGAAAATAAAAAGCAGAGGGCCCTTCAAGAGGCGTCGCTTCTCCAGCATCCTTAATCCGTCTAGGGCATATTTAACTCGTAGATTCCTTGTCCACTGTGAGAATAGCATCTGGAGACAAGGCCCTAATACCACTTATTTATTTCAATTGCAGTAGCCAGCGGAACAAAGTGTAGCAATTACATATTTTAAACCATATAAATATTTCTTTTGGTCTCAGGTTTCCGTTCATTAACTTGTGTCAGACAAACTGCAGGAGGGCTTCATCTTTGTGGGCTGTGCCTCTGTGCTCCATGTCCTCTCCAGCTTTTTCATCCCGAAATCAGACCGGATCTCAGAAGTCGACATCGTCAGAGTCCGCAGCTCCACTGGGCTGAGTCTCTTCTTGTTTCTCTCCCCACACAAACCTGTAGTTATTCTCCAATTCCTGCTGTCGCTTCTGCTCCTTGTACACCTCCTCTGTCCCGCCCGTCTGAGCACAGAGAACACAGAGTCCTATGGGGTTGCGTTTCAAGCTCCCTACGAGTGTTCAAATATGTGTGCACTGCACACTCCTCCGAAAATTAGAACGCAAAGAACAGATACAGAGAGTATGAAACTGCTTCTCTTTCTGCTCAGCATTTCTAGACTTTCTTAATGCCACATTTACACATTTATTTACATTTGCTTGAAAAGAGTGACTGCGTTTGAAGTTTTAACTGTGGCATGCTGTATATCACTCAATATTATACAGACAATTTACTTTAATTATATTACAGAAGGACCCATATTGAGACAAGAGCCAACTCCCTTCTGGGTACACATCCTAAACTTGCTAAGCTACCCGGTCCTATATCCTTTACCAGTAAGTTGATGAGAAGTTCCCGGAAAGACTTTGTGTCCTCCTCGCTAAGCCACTGGTCTCCCACCTCGTCTGCCGTTCTACGAGTCAGGATCTTCACCTCGATTTTACCTGAAACAACATGCCCATCACCAAACAAGGAAATACTCATCCAAGTATAAAACCTCATAAAGATTTGGCACCATTAAACTTATCAACACAAGGATGCAAACACGGACTGAAGACAAAGGACAGGTGATGACACAGAGACAGTGGTTTGAGGATGGACTCCGAGCAAACAGTAGTTGTTAGACGTTTGAGTATGTGGCAGAAGGTAGAAGATCCTTGTGTAAATCCAAGTTCACAGTAGGTATTTACTGTGGGCACGGTGGTGCACAAAGTCATGGCGAGACAAGAACAGAAGCAAGCAGAACAGCGACACCTCCTGCAGGAGCTGTAAAGAGGCAAACCGAAACACGGCCTCGTGCGTTTGCCGCGCTGAAGGGCGGGCAGGAGCGCCGGGCCGCGGTTAAGTAACCGGAAGTCCGGCACACTCCTACCTTCCGCCTTCAGTCCAGCTCTCTCTAGCTGCTCTTTAACCACGTCCTTAATCTGCTGCAATTGTGGGTCCCCTTCGCTCATTTCCTGCACCTTCAGCTGCCGGTCAGGGCTGCTGCCTTGTTTATACTTAGTAACTCTGATTTTAACCTTCTCCTGGACTGGTGCTCGGTCTGGTGCAACAAACAAAACAACAGCATCACTAGAACAGTTGGTGTTGGTGGTGGGAGTTGGGGGGGGGGGCCAGACCCAGGCCTGAATGCGAAACAAACTCCACAGCACCAACCACAGCGGAGCTGAGCTTTAAAGCCTTCAGACCCCCACCAAGGCTGCTAGATAAGCGCTGCTGTTACATTTATTTCAGGAAACTCTAAACACTGAATGAGGAATGAGACTCATGTGAATGGAATGAACATTTTAAACCAATCTTGAGCTTGACAAACAGACAGATATGAGGTATTATGGTCTCCAAACAGGAACCGTGCATAGATTCCAAGTCTGTCACGACCAAAGCATGATGCAGGACTAAGCTGCAGTAACCGAACCAGCAACACTCTTTGGTGGTCTGAAATACCTGGCTGGCGTGAAATGGAACTAGGGCTGCCCCGGCTGGGATCCGGAACCTTTTGCCCCTCGTCAGGCTTGCGTTCTTCATCCTCCCTGTCCTCCAGGCGGTCCAAAAGCTTGTCCAAGGTGGTCTCCAGCGTCTGGGTGGCCTGGCTGCGATCGAACTCTCCCTTCAAACCTTCGGTTTCCAACTCCTGTTGAGCCTTAAACCAGAATTTGGATTTTATTATTTGGGATTCATGCATTATTCCGTTTCCATCAGAAACGTCAGATGTACAGAAGTTCCTCGCTTTACCATGGCTCAATTTATGACATGTTGACTTTACAATGGTGCGACAGCGATGCATGTCCAGTAATCAAACTTAGAATCTGTTCCCAGGCCAGCAAAATGCCATATGATACATTCTACTGATGCCGGCCAATGTCACCATCCAGCCAACCACACTTCCGGCTTCTGTGGTGATCGTAAGCATAATCATCTCATACAGTGTTTTTCGATATATCATACAATGTCGTCTTTCTAAGTTTAATCATAATATCTCAAGCTTATTACGCCTGCTAAATGCCCAAGTGCATCATATCATATAATAATCATATTTGACTTCAGATGCGGTTATGTTCTGGGGAACCCCAAATAATATCGTAAGTTGGGGATCACCCATATATTGAATCCAGTTCAAACCACTTGCCATATTTACTGAGGAAAAATGGAACCACGGGCAGCTTGGTGGCACAGTGGTTAGTGCTGCTGCCTCACAGCAAGAAGGTCCCCAGGTCGGGTGTAGGACCTTTCTGTGTGGAGTTCGCTTGCTCTCCCCATGTTCGTGTGAGTTTCCGCCAGGGGCTCCAGTTTCCTCCCACAGTTATCCATCACGATCACACCGGAAGTGTGGCTGGCAGGATGCTGACATTGGCTGGCACAGTTATCACACGATAGGTTGATTGGCGACTAAGTTGCCAATCAAGTTGTTGTAATTGTGTGCACGCGAGTTCCTGCCAGCGCCCGTTGTTCCTGGGATGGGTTCCGGTCCACACTGCGAACCCAGTTGGAAATAAGTGGTTGTGGTGATGGATGGATGGAAAACAGAATCAGAGGGAGCCCTGATCCCATCATCAAGATGACCATCCAGTCTGTGGAAAGCACAAGAACTTACCTCATCAATGATGTTGTCAAACTCCTTCTGCATCTCCTCTTTGATCTCCTCGATTCGGTCAGAGGGCACAGAAAGGTCAGCAATCTCTTCCTCAAACTCCTGCAGCAGATGCTCGTCCTCACTGTCCCTCAGCACATTCTCCTCCTCCTCCTCTCCTTGCTGTCCTGCTCTCTCCTTCTCCCCAGTCACACTTTCCTTTCCTTCCTTCTGAGACTCTCCCTTCTGTCGCTCTTCTTCAGAGGCAACCTGAAACCCGATCAAGACACTTCACACAAGATTGAAAGACCAATCCCAATATATACATCGAACATATCAAAGACATCTAGGGTCTCCAGACCCCAGGTTGCCACCTGCAGCTGCCATCATTTGATAGATCCAGAGATAAATTTTAGCTCCAAGGTGCGAGAGCAGCAAGGCTGGACCTCCAAGCACCACCTCACCTTTTTACCTCCTTCCTTGAGCTTCTTGACAAATTTCATCAAGTCAGATGGATCGGTGATAATTTTGAAGTTGAACTTCTCATCACCAAAGACTGCAGGATAAAGAGACATCATCATTTCTGAAAAACGAGACACGATTCACTGCTCTAGATGAATGAGTATTCTGGGCTCTCTTACCATCCTCCTTGAAGTCACCATCAGTAAGCTGAGGGTCCACAGACTCACTGTCCACCTACAGATGGAGAGCCATGTTGGTACAGTGTGATAGAAGAGCCTTACACAGGCTGTCTGAGTGCAGCCTACCTGTTTGGCCCCTGTGGGGGCGTCTGCTTTCCTCACCCCATCCCAGAACTGACTGTCCTCCAAATCTTCAACGACCGAGTCCTCTAGGGGTACTGGTTCTTCTGTGTAAATACACAGTATCAGATGTAGGGTAGGCCATCAACCAAATCAAGCATTATCTTGCAGTGTTATAGTACTCCCGTCCTGTCTTAGTCGAGACCACATTTTCACTGACTATCTTGTCAGAGAGTTGAAAGCATTTCTACCCAGTTTTGAATCATGGCAGTGGATTTGAGTGTCTTGGTTCAGACTCAATTTTAAAGCGATAAACTTCCTCTTTTCTCCCACTCCTCTCAAAAGAACAATACCCATTAATGAAAAATATAATTAGGCTTAATAAAATATAAATCTTATTCACATTTGTTATATTGGCTGTAAAAGTGTGGTTATTTATTTTTCAGAAGACTGTCCCAGAGTGCAGTGCTACCTTGGAAATCCCTTTAGAATGGACAAGACATCAGTTTCAGTTGTTATTCAATTTGGCTGTAATAATCACAAAAGTGATTTTCTCACATGCAAGTACAGCAAGCTCTGAATTGCTCGGTCCAGTGGATCTCATTAGAATCAGAATGAGCATGATCACTCTTTAGGTTTCACGTGGTTAGTTCTCCCCAGAAGCTCTTGTCAGTGATGCATGTATTATGTTAGCTAATGTTTTTATATCTTTTATACAAGTTCTTTGATTCACTTGCCTTATCACTGCATTATCAGCTTTACATATATTAAGTTCCAATAATAGAAAAGCAGGCATACTCAGATATAGCACAAATCATTTTTCTTTGTTTTTCATACTGACAGATATAAAACATTATAAAGTTTATAAAACTGAAGGGGAAAAAAGACTGTTCTCTTCTGAATAGAGTTACCATGGGATTGTGTCCTTTTTGAAATGACGCAATTTGTCACATGTGGGATAATACGGGACATGACTTACCCCAAGTTTTCAGACCCTGTAATCGATCCACCTAACACCTCTGTAAGAACGGGGTGTGTGCATGCCTAAGCACCATGAGACCATGTTGTTCTACCTCTCAAACAGCTAGTAAAACCAATGAAAACTCATTTTGACTTATTTGTATTAGATACATACAGCTTATTACACATCTCGTATCCCAATAAATAGCTCACAGGAAAAATTTGATCAGCAGTGGAATAGTGCTGGATAACTGTGACTTCGTAAAAACTGATGTTTGCGATCGAAGGACTCTCACACTTTAATACAACTTTGCTTTTAAATATTAGCAAGGGTGGGATGATGATAGTAAATAAGTATGATTAAAACCATGGTCTCAAAAGTGGACTTAATTTTTTCCAGTCTTGGTCTCAACTAGGTCTTGACCCTCCCAAAGTCTTGGTTTTGACTCGGACTCCATCCTTCAAGGTCTTGCTTTTGAATCAGACTCGATACAGGTGGGTTCGTCCCCATCACCATTATTTTGAGAAAACTTTGAAAGTGCCGTCAAAGCCTATTTACAGGTAATTCAGTTTGAATAAAATTAAAATGAATAAATGCATGATGTCCACAGGCCAGCCCCCACCTTCGGCATCTGGCTCTCCATCAGGTCCCACGTCAGTGCTGTCTGAAGCTCCGTTCTCTACCCCTCCTCCGTCCTCCTTATCATCAGCGGCCTCATCACCAGCCAGGATCTCGTCCAAACTCTTCAACTCCTCGGATATCTGTTCCACCTTCCGTTTGGTATCAGCTAAAGAGGGGAAACGCAGTCACAAAAGTAAACTTATGTGACTGGGTATTATTTTCTACTTAAATTTGTACAGAAACAGGACTGTCACCGCCATCTTGACAAAACTCTGAGCAAGCAACGATCTTCACCACTCCAGTGGCCTTGTAGGATAGCATAGGGTCCACATGATGCATACTTCGGAATTTCACAGAATGCAGTACAGTATGTCATCCGGATACCATTCACCTAGCGCCTCATACACTGAGGATTCAGGCATGCTGCTCTCTTTGCATTAGGGCTGCCACTAATGACTATTTTTCTATGGATTCATTTTACAGATTGGTCAATTAATCTAAACAGGCAACTGTTTTGGTACATCATGGAAGTGAAAGTATCATACTGAAGTCGCACAGAAGAAACAGATGGCTCAAGAGCAACATCTTTTAAGAGAGAAAAAACATTGTGGTTAAACAAAGTTGAAAGATGATGGTGAGAGGTGGTACTTTTTGCAGTCTGATACTTTTTTTTGGGAAATGTAGTTTTCATTATTTAATTTCACAAAATATTTTCTTTTATTTAATGTCCATTTTCGTTTTCAGATTTAGTTTACAATAACAAAACTGGTCCCCAGGGTTATCAGCTCTCACGCATCTGGCGTGACACGCTTTCAGACTCTCATGCTCACGCAAGAAATCTTACAGCAAATCTATATTACTCCACTATAAAACTAAACACGGCCACATCAAATGCTCTGGGATAGTTTTCAAACCATACAGACTATTAAGGTAATGAAACTGTTACATTTATACGAATGTGCAGACTTGTTGCGAATTTAAAATCTCATGCCAGCTAGCTGACCAAAGTTGACAACCCTGGGTCCCAAGAAGCCCAGGACATGTAAACTAATACACTGGCGCCGTCAATCAACGTAGAATAAGCCCAGATTTTAGCCTAAACATTTTCTCAAACACTTATTCGATGAAAGGCAGCAGGCAGACAAGTTTACGGCTTTAATAATGAGTGTTAAGCTACAAGGACAAAAAAGCTCTCCGCACTAACGGTAATTTAATAATCATTAACAGACATCATTGGTGGTTTTGCCTACTCTCATCATCCAGTTCATCATCCAGAACAGTGCCTGTGTGTTTCCTCTTCAGGTGCTCATGCATAGTGCTGGTGCCATGTGGCATGTCATCGAACGTTGCATGGCGTACAAACCACCGTTTTGTTTGGTGATAATTTGAACTTCTCCCACAGTTACATACTGATATTAAAGGATTAATTAGCTATAATGAAGCGTTTTAGAAATCGTAAAAGTAATGTATTTAAAATCTTTATTTAAAAACGATGCATTGATTTAAAATGTAACCCATTTTCAGCGTTAACGTTAACTAATCACGGCAGCCCTACTTAGCGTACTACGTTTCACCTACTACATAGCAAACAAGAAAGCTATTTCAGATGCACCCACTGTGTTAAAGTCTATGGTCTTAAAACAGGGAGGATGATGGAACCTAATTAAACTCAGAAAAGGGTGCTAAAATAAAGGGCTCAATGCTCTACATCTCCTATTCCCAGTTCCTTCCTCCTGATAAAGGGGGGGTAGATGGGAAACAGCTCACAGGTCACACACCCCCCCCATACTCACAGACTTGCGCTTTGACATAGTCCATGTACTGCTGGGGGCTGAGGGCAGGCTGGCAGACGATGCCCTGGGGTTTAGCAGAGGACGGAGGGCGCAGGAAGGGGTGGTGACAGGTGCGCGTGGTGTGAACTGTCAGGACGTAGCGACAAGACTGCGGCTCGTCCACGCGGGCGATGTAGTCGCCAGAGCCCTCCTCACACAGGAACTGGTGGCAGAAAAGGGAGGAGGGACGCAGAGGCACTTTTCAGACCCACCGTCTGCATTACATCATAAACATGACAAAGACGTGGCAGCACACTTACCCGGACCTCCGTTTCTCTGGGTTTTCCATTCAGGTCACATTTTGAGCCGTTAACGTAAGACTGGCTGTGGTACCTCTTCAGCCTGTGTTGCTTGGAGGCCTGGAAAGACATGGGCATATCCACGATTATGGAATTACAAATCGAAGGAAAACATGGCAGATTTTTAGGTTTCAATTTGCTTGAAATATCATAATTTCTCTGTATCCCAAATGTCACTTTATACTGCATAATGGGTTGCGCCCTTCACCACTATTGAAGGAAAATACTTGACATTTTGGTAATGGAATTACCTCAGAAATACAGGCAAAAACAAATCATGATTTTGCATAGTACAATACTCTGCATTGCTGACAGATAAATAGCAGGAGGTCAGATATTTGGCAATTTGATTAAAGTTATGAACTGAACTGAAGGGTTTTATTTCCCAGTGTCTTAAACCCAAATCTGAATTGTCCATATACAGTCAGGACCCTAAATATTTGGACAGAGTTAAAGGAAAACCACTCTATAAAATACAGTTCATACATGCATGACAAAAAGAAATAGATTTTACCGAGCAGCACACCGTAAACCCAGCAATGCACCAGAAATAACTGACAGGAGTCAGCAGAAGCAGCTACTCCTGCAATGGTGCCTGAAGGTATGTTCAAAAGAACTGAGACCGAACCTCTCTGCTCACAGAAACACTGCATCAGTGACACTTCTGTGCAATTTACAGAACATAAACAGAAAAGCATATAAATGTCACATGTAGAAAAATAAATATAATAGGGGGATAGCAGTGCTATTTTAACACTTTAAAATGTATTCCATAATATAAAAACCTCACACACAACAAAACACTGAAACTGACTCGATTTTACACGTGAAATACATTACCCTCAGGTTTAAACAAAAAGATTAAGTAAGAGGATTGAAGAAAATTCATACCTTGGCAGTTTCATTATTCCAGTCGAATTCAGACTCGTAATACCCCAAGAAGAGCATGTCGCCCTTGATCTCTGAATCTGTGCAAATTAAGCAAATTGGAGAAAGTATGAAATGCTGGCTGTGCTGCTGATAGCATTTCACTGCAGAGATGTTTGGGCAGGGAGACACAAACCCTCTAAGTGGTACTGTCGGATGTACTGGCCATAGCAAAACTCATATGTCCACCAGTCTTTTGTCTGCGGAAGAGACAGGTCAGAAGCAGTTCATTAAGACACAATGTGAATGAGGCTCTGATACAAGCGGTTAGAGACTGTTCACACAGAATTCTCGTATAAGCAGATTCGTCACAAAACTATTGAAGGATCGGCAGTCCAATCCCTATATGCACATGAGCACTGAGATCAGACAGTCCTCACCTTGACGAGGCATGGCGCACTAGACATAGGTCTGAGAAGCTCAGGAATCCCAGGTCCAATGTATCCCTGGGGGTCCGGCTCAGCTGCTGGGTCTTGGTGGAACCGGATGGCTTGAGCAGGCAGGTGACATTCATATAGCTGCCTGTATTTATTTGAGACCAACATCACATCCTGCGACTTGGCCTGGGAGAAATACCCACAAGAGCACATGCTTATTAACAGACAAAGCAGTGTCGTGGAGATGCTTTTCTTACAGAATCGTGCTCTAAAGCTTACACGTCTCTGGTGCTGTGTTCCGTATTAACCCCTATAGATTCCCCAAGATTCAGCACACGATTTGCGATAATTTCACTATTAGTAAACAACAATAGCAAGGGTTACCCACCACAAGCTGATCTCTGAACTGTCCAAATACAGAGAATGGTCCTAATATCGAAGGGACAGTTAGCTGACACCCTTGTAGTCGGCGTGACAGTGACATAACAGTCAGCATACATAGCTAGCGCTTCAATCCGCTCTCCTTGAAATTCGATTTTATGTCTTACCACCTCGGGGTCATCATATACACCATTATTACAAGACCAACTTCATTTCCCTGCAGCCCCCGGACAGCTTGTATCGTACCCCCTCACCTGTCCCACGATCACCGGGTCCGGGAGGATCTGGATGCCATATTTCATCTCATTTAACTCCTCCAGATTCAGGAACGCCGAAACAGGAAGAAGACACGTCAAAAAGAAAACGTACAAGCCTCTAAACCACCGCACCATGGACGCAGCCATATTTTCCTCGCATCTCACCCTTAATTCCTGTTTTTATCGTTGGCTTGCAATGTATCCTAGAGTTGACACGGTTTACGATGATTGGATTTTAGAAGATTTTAGTTTCCTCGTAATTGGACCGTAAGCAATCAATCCACACGTTTCGTTTAATGATTGGCTTGCTTTGTTTACAATCCCCGCCCACAATGTCAATGAACTGCTTAGCTATTGGTCTAAAATACCCGATTACCTGGACAACAGGAAAATGATCCGGAAGTGTAGAAACAAAACAAATACGTATTTGTCATACTTTCGAAAGATCGGGACAGTTACAAAATTGTGCATGCATTACAACGTGTATTCGCTACGCAGTTTTCTAAAGTTTTGTTTTTAAATAACAATTAAATATGTGAAACATGCATAATTTTTTTTTTTTAGCATTTTTAAGTATTTCAAGGTAAAAACACACCCAGCTCCCGAGTACTGATTTGCCAAGTACTGCATAGGAGGATAGCAATGCTATTTTAACACTTTAAAATGTATTCCATAATATAAAAAACATGTAGAGTGCAACTATAAGCCAAGGGTCTCCAATTTTGGTTCTGGAGCCCTACCGACCAGTAGATTTTCTATCATACCCGGCTTCTGATGAGCCACACTTGTTCTCAGGTAAATACCAGGAGCAGGTGTGGCTCATCAGAAGCAAAGTGGGACAGAAAACCTACTGGATGGTAGCTCTCCAGGAACGGAGTTGGAGACCCCTGCTATAAGCTCTCAAGTGAATGTCCTGAATGCAGTTTTTTCAGGTGTCCTGAACTGATTTTGGATATAAAAGTAAATTTCTTTCAGGCTTATTTGCATGTTTGTTTAAGGTTTAAAGATTACAAAATGAATGAAACTCAGAGATTTCTAAATATAACAAATTTTTCTTGAACATATAATATTAAGACCCATTGGTCCAGAGCAGTGTTTCCCCAACCCAGTCCTTAGGGAACCTGTCTGGGGTTCACCGAGGACTGGGTTGGGAAACACTGCTCCAGAGTCATGGTAAAATCATCAGAAATATTCTAAAGTGACTTGTAAAGGTACCACAGACAAACATTTAGCATTTAAGATAATGACACAGGATTCTGGGGAAAAGAATTAATCATGATGAATCCATCAGTCCTAAGAAATCTACAAATCCGTATTGGGTTCTGTTTTGCCGAAGGACCTTGTTGACTTTTATAAGATTCAGGATGTTTTATTGCATTATGTGTGACAAAGCCATTGAAATGCTTACATGCTACACACCTAATACTTGGGTTGGGCATTGTTGCCACATTATTGAAAGATATAATAACATTGCCATGGTGGTGCAGTGGTTAGCACTGTTGCCTCACATCTCTGGGACCTGGGTTCAGGTCTCCGCCTGGGTCACATGTGTGTGGAGTTTGCATGTTCTCCCCGTGTCGTTGTGGGGTTTCCTCCGAGTACTCCGGTTTCCTCCCACAGTCTAAAGACATGCTGAGGCTGATTGGAGTTCCTAAATTGCCCATAGGTGTGCATGTGTGAGTGACTGGTGTGTGAGTGTGTCCTGCGATGGGCTGGCCCCCCGTTCAGGGTTGTTCCCTGCCTCGTGCCCATTGCTTCCGGGATAGGCTCCGGACCCCCCGCAACCCAGTAGGATAAGCGGGTTGGGAAATGGATGGATGGATAGATAGATAATAACATTGCAATGTGGCACGGAAAGATGTAGAACTTGGAGGAGTTGATTAGCCGAAGCGAGTAATGACAGTTGCTATTCTCCAAGATAAGATCATTAAACACATAGATGGCAACTAGTTCCTGGAGTGAAGTTGCACACTGTACCTTGCAACAGAACTGCTCTAAAATATAAAGTTGAATAATTTTCAATAACGCATGGGATTTTGGTGAAGTGTACACAGCACAACACAATACTCATCATGATAATTCCCCACATGTTGCAATGTATTTTAATGGTTGTATTAGGGATCTACGTGGTCCAGAAAAAGACATCCGTCTTGGGTTAAATGTGGACCAAAACAGATGGAGTAACCCCAGCCTTATTTTCAACGGCTATTTTTGCCCTAAATAAAGGCCATAAGGGGCCAACCAGATTTAGCTCAAAAAACGGTCATGGAGGTCTGGTGCTTGGTGGTGCGATGTCTGGTCAAGAACGCAGGAACCAGGGAATGAAGGTCGGGAAGCTGGAGTCCAAAATGCGGGATTTATTGAGGAAAGCACAAGCCACTAGCACACGAGACGGTATACACGTTAATGACAGATCTGGGGAAAGAGACTTGAACGTGGACTGAAATACACAAGACAAGCCAAAATAACAAGAAACAGCTGGTCACAATCGGGGTTTCACATGAGGTAAATGAGGGGGCGTGGCACACAGGAGGATCGTACGAGCAGGTCATGCAATATGTTTGAGCTTGTCTTCCGAGCGCTTTGGGTCAAGTCATGAGGTGCCTGGGTAACTGAGAGGCAAATAGGCAACAAGAGAGACGAATAGGGAACATGTGGCTATGCCTCAAGTCTGCTGAGATCAGAAGAAACTGGCTGACGGTAAGAGAAAAGCAAGACTGGTTGGGAGGGGGGCTGAATCCACAGGAAGACATCTGCAAAGGAGGAGGAGGAAGTGATAAGAAAATGGGCCTGAGTTGTAGAAAATGGAAATAGAATAGAATGACTCTGGGAAAAGGAGGGAGTCATGCTATTGATCATGCATTGAAATATGGTAAATTGTGTTAATGCAGAAGATTTTGTATGCATGAGGAACGTATAAACTTAAGATAACTGTAGTAGCAATAGTATGAACTATGGCAGAGCTCTTCAAATCTGGCCCTTGATTCTAAATCCAGGCCTTGTTTTCTGTTCTCCCAGGTAGGTACATTGATAATTACTGATTCTGATTGGACAACAGAGGCTTCACAATGGCTCACAGTTAAAGGAAGGCTGGAAAATCAGCAGTGCTTGACCCTGGAGGACCGTGATTTGAGTAGCCCTTAACTATGGAAATATAGATTCAATCGGGAATGAGCTCTGTGACAGACCTTAAGCGATGAGACGGGTGAGGTCAGGCAGTGCAGATTGTGCTGGGATGAGAAACATACATTGAAGGGAATTTAAATCACATCATGATCACTGGATGGAGTGACCAGGGGTAACCAGTCATAACTGGTATAGTTGATTTTCTTTTTATTACAAGTCAAGTGACCCTTGAGGTAGCAACAAATAATTCACATAACCCTTGAAGTAATAACCAATCACAACTGATGATAGGTTATTTTAGATAGGCGATCTGTTTTTTTAGAGAAGTAGTCAATCATAATGTCAATATGATTGTTAGGAAAACTTGAAAAAGGTATGTAAAATGCTGTTTTTGTTCACTCGGTGTGTCACCACCTTGGAACAAGGACACTGTTGCCTGTGCTTCTTTTCCTGCCTATTAAAGAAACTTTACCTTACAAACTGTCACCCCGATCGTGCTGAGCCACGCCCTCCTCATTAACCTCATGTCAAGTCCCAGTGTTTTACAGCTGTTTCCAATTGTCTGTATTAGTTCAATGTTTTTAAGTCCACGTCAGAGTTTGTTTCCCTAGTTCTATAATTGCAGTGTCGTGCCTGGTCGTGTAGTTTCTCCCTTCTTACACCCCTGCGTTTCCCCATTAAATCCATTTGTTTAGCCCCATTCCTGCCTCCCTTTGCCTGCTTCCCTGGTCCGTGTTCTACGCAACGTGACACAAACTCTCAATTTGACTTGTTTTTTCAAAAATTTCAACAAGTATTTCAGTAAGGGACTAGGATTGGTCGATTAGAAATAATAGTAGTAATATTTTATATCTTCCACAAAATGCATTATGAAGGTGCACTTAATGTAAAACATTACTTTTTTTAATCGCAATCAGTTTGAGACACATTCTACGGATTACACCAACATAACTTTTGCGCTCAGTCAGATCTGAGGTATGTAAGCCAACAACCATTAGCAGCGTAAGTGGTTGGAAGATGAATGAATGACCCCCTCCCCCCTTTCCCTGGTGAGGGTCACAGTGGCAGCGTGCTCTGTAGGTCAGTCTAGTCATCTTTCTCCATAGCTATATATAGTAAAATCTGCTTATAACGGACTTCCCAGAACACAACTACAGGACACCATTTACTGCCACACCCCAGCAGACACACTTCTGGTAAAGATTATTATATTGTACATGTAGTAATCCAACTTTACCTGACCAGATGTGTGACTATTAATAATCCCGACTACATATCTACGCTGGATATCACCGGCACGCCACACGCCTTGTAGGCGGAGCTGCATGTCCGTTATAGTCGAACAAAACTACAGCCAAAAGCGGCCCTGGGGACCAAATTGTTTGTCCATTATAAGTGACATTCTGTTATAAGCGAGTCCACGATAACGGGATTTTACTGTACCCTAGCTAATGCTGGGGGATGCTCATGGCCCAGCTAGGAGATATAATCTAATAATGTCCTGGGTCCTCTCTGGGGCTTCTGTCTAGTGGGACAAGCCTGGGTCCTGTTCCTTGGGAGCCGTCCAAGTGGCATACTTACAAGATACCCAAACCACCTCAGCTGACTCCTCTCAGTATGAAGAAGCAGTAGTTCTATTTCAAGTAACAACTAACAACTTTGTTCTCTTAGTTATGGAAGATAAAAGATAAAAATTAACTACTACTAAAATGACCCTGCTGTCTTACTTGAATACTTGGTGAATAATTTGGCGAGACTTCATGAGGTAAAGTTTCTTTAATAAGCAGAAAAGAAGCAAAAAGTGACAGAGTGTCCCTGTCCCAAGCTGGCGACCAACCCAACATAGAAATACAGCAAGTAATGCTGTTTCTACAGTTGGAGAAGATAAAACACACAGTAAGAGGGTCAAACAAGTTTCTCTCAGTTTGGGGGCCTTTGTTGTCTTATTTTGGCAGGATCTGATCACTTCCTTCAAGTTAAGATGGTGTTATGTTCCTGGTAGCAGCTACCCCCACATCCAGAGTATATTTACTCAAACAAAAAAAAAAAACCTGTCCGGGCTTGTTCCCTGCCTCAGAGAATATTAAACAAAAAGTATGAAAAAACTGTTAAAGTGTTAACCTGTTCTTGTGCAATAAAGTATGGGAGGTATTTTCTGCAAAAAATGAAATGAAAATGATAAAAATAAAATACAATCTCCACTTTGCCATTTACTTTCCAAAGTCTGTGTGCAAAAATCCTGCAAAAATTAAAATTAAAATGAAATAGCACCATTTGCATTTTAATTTTCCACTCATGTATGAGTCAGATGTGAAAAAATTAAAAATTAAAATTAAAAACTCTTTTTGTCTTTTCATTTTCCAGTTTGACTTTTCATTTCCTACTTTGGCTTTTCATTTTAAAGTTCACTACATGTAAATATATGTTAATCAGGGCGGGGCGGTGGGCGGAGCTGCGGGTCACTGCTGCTCTTCTCAGTGCTTTTGCCGATTCCTTTCTCCTCGTGTTTCTTGCTCATGGTCGCCCAAACTAATGGTAAAGTCACACGCAGCTTAAGTTAGCTACTTATCTGCAGCTTCTGCTTCATTTAGCTTCCGTCTTACTTCGGGGCTAACTTAAGCCACGTGTGATTTTGCCATTAGTTTGAGCGACACGGGCGACCATGAGCAAGTTTAAGAATTTTTTTTTAAAAAAAAGAAATAGCAGTTTATATACCCTTTTCAAGCCCCCGAACACCTGTGACTAAAACCTCTCACACATCCTGTGTTCTCCTCAAACAGCACCTGCGGCCTAAAACATTGATAGCACTGATCTCACTATGCACCTCTTCCCAGTCGCATAACAACTTTCCTTCCACACATTATCACAGCTCATGTCCATAGGTGAGTTGAGACCTGAAGAAGTTTCATCTTTGCTACCAAGAACTGATCCACTTGTCTCATATTTTCTTGCCATCACTCATGAACTGCTCGACTGGTCCCACCACCCCTCAAGGCACAACGTAGACACACTTCTCGGCTCTTCTCTGTTCTGGCACCAAGGTGGTGGAATGAACTCCCCCTAGATGCCTGAACAGCTGAGTCACTGAATGTCTTCAAACGACGACTTAAAACGCACCTCTTCCGGAAATACCTGAATTAGCACTTCCGGTATTATACCCTGACCTCTTTTCCCCCATCTTCTGTAAAAAAAAAAAAAAACCCTGTACTTTCCCAACAGAGTGTTAGATCGATGGTATTCATAGCTGTGGTTTTATTGAGCT
>JAODJW010000087.1:839568-853609 GCA_026777045.1 Hyperopisus bebe
TTGTACTCAACTGGTTGGTTGAAACAAAATCCTGGTTTGGATTTTTACTTTCTGGACCTGAAATGTCCGCCTCTGCTGTTACTTCCTGTGTTCGGACCTCAGCTTCCCAGATGCGTTCCGTCCGGAAGACCGTGTTGCTGGGGATTGTGGCCTCTGTGCTGCTGGTAGCAGCACTCCTGCGCTCTTGGACGCCACGGGCGTACACCTATGTGGATGTGAGGCAGAGGCCGGCGAGCGAGGCAGAGAGGCTGCTAGAGGAGAGGCTGGCGGACGGGGAGCAGCGCTACGCCGACATCCCGTACCGCGTGAAGGAGAGCGTGGCTGGGTCAGTGGGCTGCTGGGGAATGCATAATTGGGTTCGTCTGGGTTGGGGGGCGACTAACATGGGGTTTGAAATATACAGTGGGCATCCCTGTGGGGGCAGGAAGGGAGATGAGGTTGGAGCCTAGGACAGGTGGCAGCGGACACAAGATAGTGACCTCTCTGTATGAGGTACCATTCCATCACGCAACGGCGTAAGAGAGAGTTTGGCATTGGGAGGAGGGCACAACTTTGTGTAAATACAAAGATCTGTTTATTGGGGGGGGTAACTGAAGCCACATTAAATATTGGGGTGGATACGCGCCCCCCTTTCCCCCAGGTTCCTGTACCCCTGCTGTCTCAGGATGTACTTTTCATAAAGTACAGTATGGCCGGGCATTGTTTGCATTAAAGCTGAGAAAACATGCAGGAACTGAAGGAAGTGCTGATCCTCCCCGTCCCGCACAGTCTGCTGGCGCGAAATGGATGCGTGTGCGAGGGTGAGAGCAGAGGTGTGAGGCTGCCCTTCTCCCAGCTGCTCTTCCCACGGGTGTCTGCCCACCCCCTGCACACGGCCTTCAAGGCCTCGGAGCTGGAGGAGATGAAGCGGCGCAGGGCACAGGAATACCTCGGCTTCCAGAGAAGGTGAGCCAAGCGATTGGGAGAGCTGTTGTCATGCGAGGCTATTGTCATCTATTACTGTGATGTCCTAGTAGCCTCAGACAAAGGAATCATCCTTTTCATTATAAATAACTTGCTCTGCTAGTAGCAGTTTTTAGTTCACTACCTGCATAACCTTCATTGATCCCCAAGGGGAAATGACCTTTAATTCACTGTATCGGTATAATGGGTTTTAACCCTATTTGTCTGTTTGTTGTACCACAATTCAATTTAACAGACTGACAAATTAAATTAAGGGAATTAAAGAATAAGTCATTTAACTGAACATGATACATGCACATACACCCACCCACCCACATGCACAGGATGGACAAACAGCAGCAACTCCCATTGCCGGCTGTTCCCCTCAGTCGCTGAACCTTGGGGGGCTCTCTGTCCTATCTGCTCCAGGTACCAGACCCCCGCGGATCTGCTGATTGTAGCAGAAGCCAACAGTCCCCTGCAGTACCCCACCCAGGGGGTTGAGGTGCGCCCCCTCAAGACCATTCTGATTCCAGGTACCAGATTTACTACTGTGACTGTCATGAATGTAGGTTCTTATTCAGTCATTAAATGTCAAATCATCTTTTGAAATATGTCAGGATTTATGGTGATTTTTGAGATCCAGATTCACTATATCTGCATTTAGGAAACTTTTGGGGGATGGTTGGAGGTTGTGGGGATAAGCGTGAAATAAAGTACAGGTCGTCGTCGATTTACGACCATGATCATTGCGGTAGTAAGTAGATTTGGTCGTAAGTCAGCCCTTTATTTTATATACAAAAATATGAATAGTATACCATATAATAAAATTATACCGTCTTTAAGTCATATCTTTGGTGGTTTTTAACCTTTTTATCCTAATTTTCTCTTGGGGATGGAACCTGTCATACACTCACACCAGGCAACTCTCACGCTGCCAGATGTGGTACAGTTGTGGCCACATTGCAGCCTTGGAACGGTGGTAAATTCGACCAATCATAAGTTTCATAGGTCATAAGTCGACGACGACCTGTATAAAAATGCTATGACTTCAACTTAGTCCATTACTGTAGGGATTTTTGACCCCGAAATAAAAAGAACCAGAGATAAGGGCACCGTGCAACAGAACATAATGTTAGCAGACATGTGATTGCTAATCTACAGCACCAATATAGCCCCACCCTAAAGATTAGAACTTGTTTCCTGCTGTTAGGCCAAATATCAACTCACGGTATATACTGTAGCTAGATGCCCACGTAGCTATGTGGATTTGCAATTGCAAGTAGCAGTTCATTCCCCTGTTACTTTGTAGTGGTTAAATAAACCAGTAGCTCTTTCAAGGCTGTCGTGCCGCGGCTCAGTAGCTAACACAGTCGCTGCGCAGTGACGTTTCCATGCAGCCTTTCACCTCTGTATGTTCACCCGCCGTCACGTTTGTTTTTTCTGATTCCTCTAGCTTCCTCTCGCAGTCTGAATCGATACAGTTGTGTATGTTAATTGGTATCTCTAATTACAGCCATGGAAAAACGTCTTTTTTGTTTCGCTCATTTCTCTATTTATGGCTGTGCGTCTGTGAATAATACATTTGCTTCTAGGAGCCCGACACCTAGGAGCCCACCAGTGCACCCCAGGGTACAGCCCAGGCTTATGGTGCCTCCCCATGGCTGCTGGGGACCGTGAATTGATTATGTTGTATTTACAGTTTTTTCCAATCATTTTCACACTTGTCTCAATACCATGTCCACTTTTTCAAAACACTTCACACAGTGAACTGTACAAACTAAAACCACCAAAACAGTTCACCCAAAAGTGACACATGCTGCCAAACCTGTAGCACACGCACTCTGTCGCAAGACGACTTTGTCACACAAAGTACAATGCATGAAAAACCACAAACAACTTGAAGTGCTGCAAAATGCATATGTGTCACGATCGGGCAGGAACCCACAGCCGGGACCCAGAATGCCGGTGACACCAGGTTTATTACTAAACCAATAGCAAACAAATCCAAAGGGCAGCGCTGGAGACGTAGTCGGGGATGGAGCAAAAGGGTCGCGAGCCAAGGGGATCAGTCCGACACGGCCACACAGGACACGGGGAAGGGCAGGACAGAAGGCAGGAACAGGATAATAGGAAGTCAGGGATGGGCAGATGAGAAAGACAGGAAAGGCAGGATACGCGGGGCAAGAGAGAGAGACAAGAGATGATCAATTGCTCAGCAAGGCACATCTAAACAATGGCAACAATACTTCGCGAGGTATGCTGGTCCGGCACCATCCTTTTAACTAGGAGAGGTGGTTCCTTTCTGGGTTGCGTCCACTGTGGAGCGTGGTCCAGGTCCCAATGTGACAATATATTACTCAGCATGCGTGTGGCTCAGTGGGCTAAGCCTGTGTGCTTGTAATCACAAGGTCGCTGGTTCAAACCCAGCCTCAGCATGTCTGTGGGTCCTTCAGCAAGGTCTTTAACCCCCAGCTCCCTGGGCGCCCCAACAGGTGGCTGCCCTTCACAGACAGCCTGCTCTATAAAGAGCAAGTTGAGGGAGGCGTAAAAAGTATTTCCACATGAGGGACAATAAAGGATTGATTATTATATGTTGTATCCTATATTTTTACGTACACTGTTGACCTGGCCTGATCCATTCGGTCCTTCGCATTTGGCCATAAATTTTCATCAACATCACACCGATTTTATCTTGCAATACACCGAGGAAAAAATCTCTCAGTGCCTTATCCAGCTCTGGATGTCCTCCACATGGATGTCCATACACCCAGCAGCCATTGCATCTAAAAGCGACATCTGATCATGTGGCCGATGGTCATATACCTTCCATTCCAAAAAAATTGAGGAATGGAGAGTATGGTGGCAAGAATAATGACATCATCCTGGGATGGGCAATAAACCACTCTGTGACTTAGCAGGCATGATGAAAGGCCACACTGTCCCACACAGTCACAAATACTGGTAAAGTCTTCCTTTCGCTAAATCCTTCAGTAGTGGGTTATAGTAAAGACAAACGTGCACCGATGCATCAGTTTTTTTCCCAGAGACTTTCCTCAAATCACACCACTACAGTAATATACACAGCAATCAAATGCCTTCAGTCAGAATGCTTTAAATAGTGTATAATACCTGTTGCTTTGCCTGAAAATCCTGACAATTGATGTCACTGTGGATCTAGGCAGGTGGGACTGAACTCTTAGACTCGCTTCCCTATGGGACAGACCATGAGTTACAACATGGTCAATTACTGTGGCTCTGATTTCATCAGTAACCATGGTCCTCCCCATCTCCATTGATGTCTTCTTGTGCTTTCTCTGCCTCTTGCTGCATCCATTTTTCACTAGCTAAAGAAAAATGGCAATGGAAAATGCCAATCCAAAGATGGCCCTTTTTGTACATATGGCAAATTGGCACTAACCACACAAATTCCTGGATAGGTGCTTAGCTGATATTACAGACGGGTGTATGTTTTCATTCAGCTTTCCAGCTTCAATCATTGTAAGATGCTTGGTGGTGATCTAGGGGGATGGTGGTGGTCTAGTAGTTAGGGATCTGGCTGGGCTCCCATTAGGAACACCGGAAGATTGTGAGTTCACTCCCAGGGGGTGCCACCATTATGCCCCTGATCAAGGCCCTTGACCCTAACTTGCTCCAGGGGGACTGTCTCTGTAGATACAGGACTTCACTGTAAGTCGCTTTGGATAAAAGTGCCTGCTAAATAAATAAATGTAAATGTTTTACTGTAATACATGTGTTGCAATGCAAAAAGGAAAGGGACACTCCATGGCCTCATTTGTATAAATGGTAATAAAGCAGCAAACAGAAACAAAATTACGAAATTTCGGCTAGAAGCATAATTATTTGTGTTAGTGCAAATGCAAAGTGTCCTTTGTCTGTCAAAATGCAGCATATTTCAATTTACAGTGCTCTAAATTTCATTAGGTTTTGACCTGAAAGTTAACTGTTTTGAACAGATTATCTAAACGTCTGAAAAATCGGCTGTAGTTGTACAAAGTTTTGCTGGTGGCGAACACTGACTGAGAGAAGTATTCATGAAATTTGGGGGAAGTGGTGATTGAATGCATATTGTGTCAAAGCAATGCAAAAGTATACTTAGTTTAGCTCACATGGTCCAATGGCATGGTGCATGTTTTAAGTGTTTTGAAAAAGTGGACATGGTATTAAGACATGTTAAAATGATTGGAAAAAACTGTAAAATGTAGTTTGAATATATACATACACAGTTTTTGTGCACCACAGGTTTTGGCTTTTGCTTTTATTTCTTAAAGATTTATAAACATTTTATTTTATAAACATTTGTTTGCAAAGAATATTGAGTGTATTTTTAGTAAATGTTAAGTGATTAACATGCAAATGTGGAGAATCTCAGTGTCTTGTGTTTTGTGATTCACTATCACTGTTCCTCTGTTACACAAACTGTTTGGAATGTAGCCTGCGGAATGCATGGCTCACTATCATGCATATACAAATATTAATCATTATGTTTTAGTAAAGTTACGGGAGCCATATACTTCTGTAGCTGATGTGGACCAGCTGTTCTGATATGAGTTAACTGTTTTTTTTAATGGGTTGATTTATAGGACTGGCTTTAGAAGAAATCTCCAAAGATCTTCACCTGGTAAGTCACCGGGCATCCAGCATTCTCTGCGTCATCGTGGGCTTTCCTTCAATCCCCGGACCATCTCCCTTCCGATTCCCCCACGCAGGTGAACTTGACCGCCACGCTGGGCGTGTTCCACCTGGCGGCCGAGGTGGAGGGAGTCAGTGTTAGAGGAGAAGGCGAGATGCACATGACCCTCTGGAGCAGTCTGCTCCCCAGTCTGAACAGGCAGCTCCAGTTCGTTACCTACACCAATACGCTTTTCCATCCAAGCACAGCAGACACAGGTAAGCCCACTCAACGGCTCCTGCCAGCGCACATGGCCACCTGTAAAGTTAGTTTGCTTAGCTCTCTGCATAATGACAGAGGTGTGTGTGGGACTGTCTGGCACAGCAGGTTACTGTGCCTGTAATCAGAAAATTAACCAGCTCAAATTCCCAGATTGGTAGAGTCATTTCACCTGGGGCCCCAGCAAACATCCGGGCCTAGTGCTGTCTTGGGAAAAATGTTAGTTAAATTTGCAACACTGTGGAGTGTTAGCCCTAGATAAGTTAATCTTTCCCAAGTTTCACCTTGTGCCCTTAAGCAAGGTCCTTAACCCCAATCTGCTTCAGGAACTGTCTGACCCTGCTCTCTTCAAAATAACCGTTACTTTGGTTAAAAGCATTTCCTAAATAAATGTATTGATGGAAAAGAAGTAAAGTTTACACAGTTTGCCCTTTGAAAATTATTAGAGAAATTATTACAAGATTTGTAAGAAATTTACCTAGAGTGAAGCTTTATGGAAAACTTTTTTGAGGTGTGGGTTCAGCACCTGTAGATAGAGGGGTGTGGGCTCAGCACCCGTAGATACATGCAGAAAATATCAGAGTTGATTGTAATATCCTGGAATTTCAGGGGAAGCTGAATTTTATTCCCTTTTAACCATTTAAAACATTCATTCACTTCATTCCGCTCATTAAAGCAAAACATAATTCCACCATATAACTAGTTAAAAGACATTAGCCATTTTAAGATTAATAATTGAAAAAATGTACATTAATAATATATTATCAAAACAAAGGTAAACCAATGACTTTCTTTTCCTTTTCAAAGTGATGTTTTTTCAAAAAACATCAAATCTGAAGCAAGATCAAAGTATATAGTGTCCATTATCAGCTGTAATGAACAAGACAAATTCAGGAAAATACCGAACATTAAAATCCGCACATATTATTATCTGTCTTTGGAAAGAACTATTCAGATCCAAAGGCTAGTACTGTCGTTCCTGCAATGACAGAAGTGATTTTTCGTCATGAATCTGTATTGCATTTGACCCGGTAAATGGTGTTGCCCCTCCCACAGCCCATAGAAATCAGTATCTGAAGAGCCTTTAGTCTATGATGTGAATTTTCTGACCTTTTGTGCTTCCTCCTGTGATAGGCCCCATGTTTCCACAAATTGTTAGTGTGCAGTCACTGTGGATTTGCAACAATGTTAACTAAAAAACTTATGAGTGTATGTGTTTATTAAACATATGGATAGATTATCTCATAAACTAAGTTTAGCAAGGGAAAGGTGAAAAATATTTCTAATTACTAGAGAAATATACATGTTCGAAATGCACCAGGAAGTGGGTAGTTTCTAACATCCCCGGTAACCCTGGGGCTGCTGAGAGCGCCCCCTGGCTTCCACACAAAGTCACTGGAAACAAAAATGCAGTTGCATGTTTGCTTTGTTTTCAGTGCAGTTTGAGACAGACGGTCACCAAGCAGTCTTCACGATCAAGGTCCGCCACGGTGTCACCCCAAAACTGTACAACCCCGGTCCCAAAGGAGGTAAACAGGCATGAATCACATGATCACACTGTGAACTGCCGCTGGGCACCTTGGGCAACCTGCTGTTCTGCTGCTTCCCATAATCCCATAATACCCCCGCCCCCAGGTTAATAGCATAACCTTCCCACTCTAGTATAAAAGAAAATAATTGACTCCTGTGATTTTTGTTTTTTGTTTGTTACAGACATTTTTTCTTAAATTATAATCCCCTTTACATACAAATTGTTTTCTTAATGTTCTGTGTTGAAAATGATATTTTCCTAATACAGATGAAGCTTTATTGCATTACATTCTGTAACTGTACATTCTATTACAGTTATGGGTATTATCACGGTATTGTTAATATGTGCTGAAAATGTTCAAAAAGTACTGATACACAAATCATTTCACCAAGTTGTACAGTGAAAACCAACAATTAAATCTGTAGCACTATAAAGTTTTTTTTTGCAGAAATATTAAAATAATAACATAGCCACCGTAAGTGCTGTCACTGTTTTCGGCCATGTTGTCACTGAGAGAAACCCACGGTTATGAGTACAGGTCTGTGTGCGTGTGTGTGTATGTGCGTGTGTGTGTACGTGCGTGTGTGTGCGCGTGTGAGAGAGCGAGAGAGAGCCCTGTGATGGACTGGCATCCTGTCTAAGGTACAGCCCAGCTTTGGGCTTAAGCTGCAGGGTCCTCCATGATCTTAGGCAGGATTAAAAAATGGATGGATGGATGGATGGATGGATAGAATATTTTCCTAATATCATTATGCTCTACGCAGCAGTACACCAATCTTTTTAATGTTAGACACTTTTTTTTGTTTCTTTTTGCCCAGAATATAATATCAGTGCACTGGTCACTATAGCAACCAAAACGTTCCTCCGCTATGACAAGCTGCAAGATCTGATCGACAGCATACGCCGTTACTACCCAGACGTAACCATCGTGGTGGCAGATGACAGCGAGCATCCGAAGTTGGTGACCGGGCCCAACATTGAACATTACATCATGCCCTTCGGAAAGGTATGCAAGCTCTATGGATGCCTCGGTGCTGCGGAGCGTTGAAAACGGGGTCCACTTACGGCTTTGGTAGCACCTTGTGCTATTTTTTGGACGTTTTTGGAATGACACCTAAAATTCCACACTTTCCACATATTGCTTGCCTCGTAGTCAACAAAAATCACATTTTAGGCATTAGGAGTACGATTTTCTCTTACACTTTAGTAACTAAATTAATCTTATGGAAGTAGTCAGTGTTGATTTCCTGTGCCTTCTCTAAAGGAATGCTCTCAGTAACATGTAATACAGAAATACTGTCTCGTGTCTCTCCTGAAGTGTATAAAATGAGCGTGCAGTATATAGCAATAAAAGACTCAGTAATGATTCATAGAACCCTTGTATTGCAAAGGTTCCTCGTTCTGAAATTCCACACATATCAATGGGGCTGTTATGAATCGTGTGTTGTTTTCAGCAGACATAGTCATAGTGAAGTGGGATTATAACCCAGAGGTTGCTAATAGTACAGACCTTTGGGTGGTGGTCTGCCTTGGAGCTCAGTGTTGGTCAAACATAGAAATATGAAACTCCAAGTTTTATATACCTAAAAATACAGTAAGCATGGGAAGTTCATTTTTTTTTTTAACCAGCCTTCATGCACATGGGATCCAATTTATCGCTTCTTTATTTGAACAATTAATAACTAATAAAGGTTGTGCTCCTTCCTACAAAAGACAAGGTCACCTTGCCAAGACCCTTGTTCTGTGCAGAACATATGGTTGCCTGGATGAGAATGTCTTCCAAAAATATCCCGTCGGCGTTAGAATGGGTTCTTTCCTGACAGATCCTCTTTTCTGTCACAGGGTTGGTTTGCAGGAAGGAATCTGGCCGTGTCCCAAGTTACCACAAAATATGTTTTGTGGGTAGATGATGACTTCATCTTCACGGCCAACACGAAGCTGGAGAAGCTGGTGGATGTGCTGGAGAGCACCACGCTAGACCTGGTGAGGAGCAGCAGATGGGTCTAGGTCGACAAGTCGGCTTCAGGGGTCGCTGAAAGAGCCTCTTGCCAGTTTAATAGCTTCTAAGACATATTTTTATGAGGATGTGGATTCCTGCAAGAAGGTGGCAACCACAAGTTCTAGAAGGATTTCTTAAGGAAGCACCTGCACGCCTCAGAGATATTCGTTACAACCTATTTGTGTATAATCGGTATCTAAACCATCGGCTTAGGTTTAACCAAGGCGAGATTGCCAGTTCACTTCTCAGTCTGCCTGGTTACACCCAGCTGTGGGTTGCGCAACTCTTACAGGATCAGTGAAGCCATATGCAGGAAGCACTGCGCCACAGAATTCAGATCAGAACCCGTGTGGCTGATCCATGTGTGTCTAGTCCAGAAGGTCTGGCCCACTGACCCTCGATCAAGCCTGTTGGTGCTCGAGTGGCACACATTTACACAGCTTTGGTTGTGTTCAGTTGGTATGTGATGGCTATCTGTGTACACAGGTGGGCGGGGCAGTACGGGAGGCCACGGGCTACACTGCCACATACCGGCACACCATCTCCGTCGAGGCGGGGGAGGAAGACGGGGACTGCCTGCACATGAGACGGGGCTTCCACCACGTGGTCCAGGGCTTCCCCAACTGCGTCATTACCGACGGCGTCATCAACTTCTTCCTGGCCCGCACTGACAAGGTCCAGCAAGTGGGTTTCGACCCCCGTCTTGCACGGGTCGCTCACCTGGGTAAGTGAGGCGGCGTGGGCCTGCCTGGTTGGTTCTTTCTCCCCTTTCGTCTCCGTTACTCACCCAACCCATGAATGACTGTCCTGCCTTCAATTCAGACTCTCAGTCTTATGAAACCAAGCAACATCAGAATCAAAAAAAATTGTCACTATCAGGAATTACTCTTACGTTAAGTCTGTATGTGACACCTCCAAGGTTGGGGTTTTATGGGGTTTTATGGTGTCTGGAGTAGCATGTTCTCCTCGTATCATGTGGGGAGTCTGACATGTGCCTGCATTTTACCTTAAGCTGCTGGGGATGAGCTCAAGCTCCCCCTCCCCATGACCCTGCTAAAGGGTTGACAGATGGATGGACATAGTAGTTCAGCAAAGCTGTTTAACAGGTTCTCAATGACACCTGCAGAGACGTCTCTCAGAGTGCACACTCACACCCCAGCACTGCCGTTGGTATGTCCCTCAGAGTTTTTCATCGACGGCTTGGGCTCCCTTCATGTCGGATCCTGTGATGATGTCATCGTCAGCCACGCCACCAAGATCAAGCTGCCCTGGCAGGGGTCGGAGAGCGACAAGACCTATGCCAAGTTCCGCTACCCGTCCGCCTCCTCGGATGCCAGCCACACCAAGAACGGCCTCCTCTACTTCAAGAACAGGTTCCAGTGCCTGACCCATAACTGAGCCTTCTCCATGTTCTGCCTCCTTCACATCCGTCGCCTGGATTTCCAGAAGCGCCCTCAGGAGAAAAAGCCAAATCCTCCTGTATTTTTTTGGCTGGATATTTCCCTTGGTTTCCTGTACTTCCTGTATTTGGATGCCCCTCATCCGCCTACCCACAACTACGCCTTGGTGCCAAACTTATTGCAGTAAAAACCAGTGTTAAATCTGCACAATTTGGCCTTGATCTGGAGCGGCTGCTGGGTCTGACTCCAGCTCAGATCTCCAGTTTAACCTATATGCCCACAGTTTGGATCTAAAAGAAAAAAATAACAGTGCACATTTTAAGTTTGAATCAGAATTAAGGTTATAAAGTTACTCAGCTTCCAAAGACATCTACCACTGCAGCCAGTGTTAGCAACGATTGTAATGTTTTGAATACTCCTTGAATTAGAAGCTGGAAGTCAGATCACTATATGGAAACATAGCCTGTGATCAGCTGTTATCATCAGACCTGTTTAATTTTGCACCAGTGTGGCCGCAGAAATTCACTTTAATTCAGTTTAATATCCTCCAAAAAGCCTCCAGCTAATCATATCACAGTTGTTTTTAAAATCCTCCTTTTACAAAAGCTGTATTAAAGATTATGCTCCTGACATGAATAGGCTGTTAATGTTAAAATGTGCATGGATCTACCCATATATGAATTGAAATATGAGTTTTGCTAGATTTTAGTTTGATTGCATTCTCCATTTCAGCTGATATCGGATCCAAATCCTGCTCCTGTCTTAAATTCTTTTTGGCAGCAGTTCTGAGCTCAGTTCAGAACTGCACTCCGGCCCAGCTGAACTGAAAGGCCAGGTTCACCCCATGTGAGATGAACAGGACACGCTGTGTCACGGGTGTGTGGACCTGCGTCTGGAGTAGCTTCCCACTGTGCGACTTAAGAGTAGAGCTTGACGGAGATTCTTCATTTGCAACAGGCTTGACCAAAGTGTGCAGGCTGCTTCTGGGATTTCCATCCAAAAGTGTGTGATGCGGTGGGTGTGGTCATAACCCAAAGCTGACACTGAAAACCCGGCCTACTTTGGCCACATGCCATCTGCCCCAGATAAGGCCGGTTATAGGTGTGCCATTCATCTATGTTGAGCTTTGTGTTTTTTTGTTTTTTTTTTTTTACACATTTTTTTTTACTTTCTCCAGCAAGGACGGCTGACTTTCCTTTTTGGAAGACAGTTTTCCTCCCTTTCCCATTGTCATACTCGTTTTATGTATTTGCGGAAAAATCATGACGTTCACGGTATGATGTTGTTCCTGACTACCACCACTAGATGGCGGCCTGGCATCACGATTTTTTCAAAGGACCAACATTGTCGAAAGTGCTCAAGTTTTGGAATGATAAAGAAATAATGAAAATCTGAATTAAAATAATGATATTAATTAATAGCTGAATGAATGAATGAATTGTATCCTGTAGTGTATGTTCTCTGTGAGGACGAGGAGAGTTCTTCGCCCTTTTCTCTCCACTGTGTTGTGAATCTTTCTAATGAGTATTTTTCTGCACAAAGTCACTGGATATGTTACCAAAGGTTGACATTTTTTCTGAGGCACCTGTATCATGTCATGTGCACATGCAAATATGTTAGGCACACCTTACATAGCGTACAGTACTATTATGATTTATTTGTATGTGTGTGTGTCTGTGCGTGTGTGTGTCTGTGCGTGTGTGTGTTTTGGTTCTAACTCCTCATGCAACCTTGAAATTACAAGAGATCTGCACAGTCTGTCTTGATTCTAATGTTAGAACTTGATTGAGATTTAGGAGGACAATTCTGGATTCAGAGTAGAATCCAAGACAGTTACTTTGTAACTTATCCAGTGGGATGTCAGAACGAATATACATGATTGCTATTCAGAATGTTTTACGGCTTGGTGGCGTACGGGGAGACACATGGGTCACGCCAGCCATCAGAATCATTTTCCTACATGCCACATGCCAGCTGGTGAAGAGACTTATGCTATTAAAGACTTTTTGCTTCGCAGTAACCAAGAATGCAAACGTTCTGATTAAAAATCGTTGGACATGTTTTAAGAACATAAAGTAGAGATGAAACATAAATGAACGTGGTACAGAGAATAGGAATGAAGTTCATTTTCATCAGGCTGTGTGGGAGAATGCAGTAAATAATGGCAGAGTGAAGAGAGAGTACATGGACAGGTGTTTGAGGGGCTTATGTTTCTGCTCTTCCGGAGGTCCTGCCCTGGGTAAACATATAGGTGTTTGCTGGCAGCTGGCTGGGGAGGCCCAGCCGGTGAGGTCATTCCACCAGTGAAAGGCTAGGCTGAGTTCACAATGTTTCACTCGTTCACTATTCTCTATATAGGGAAATCTATGTAGTTCACTATAGAGGGAATTAGTGAAAAAAGACGACAATTTTGGACACCACATTCCTATTGCGAATAGTAAACTACAGCGTCAGCATCAAAAGAATAAAGCAGATAAAGTGAAAATGGATGTGTAAGCCTGTGATTTATTTTAAAACAAATGTTTTTTTCATATTTGTCCATTTCAGTTGCATCAAGCACACTTTTCATATTGGCCTAACAAAAATGAATGCTTTAAAATAACTAAATATACTTCACTAATAAGTATAAATTCATGCACAATCATGCACATTTATTCATAATTGTGTTTGGCCTTACAAGCTGCATATGAAGACTTTTGGCAGTGTTTTGTAATTATTCATGTTTAATGTGCTTATATTTGCATACAAAGCTGACCTCTAGCACATAGAGCACGATGTACATTGTCTGCAGCATTTTGCGGGCCATTTTGTGTACCTTATTGTGTACTATACAGTGAGTCAGATTTGCTGTTGAGAAATCAAATGGCACTACAAAATGGCAGACACACTATATAGCACACTATATCTATAACAGGGAGTGACTGTAAACACACCCCTAGACGAAGAGAGGGAGCAGGTAGAACGGGAGGGGCCATTTGTGTTAGGAAGTTCTAGTCACATGACAGGAAGTTGCGTATTGATTCCAACCCTGAGAATTGGAAGTCTGCCCTGTGATGTGAGGACTGTGTGCTGTTTTCCCTCTTCCATAGTAAAGAGGGAAATAAGTTAAAATACTAATAAATAATTGTGAGAGGAGCTCCCTGAAACACTATAGTGCCTGTGTGGGGATGTGCCGACCATGGTGGCCTAAACACTATAGTGCCTGTGTGGGGATGTGCCGACCAGGGTGCCCTAAACACTATAGTGCCTGTGTGGGG
>JAODJW010000087.1:853709-863814 GCA_026777045.1 Hyperopisus bebe
CTATAGTGCCTGTGTGGGGATGTGCCGACCAGGGTGCCCTAAACACTATAGTGCCTGTGTGGGGATGTGCCGACCAGAGTGTCCTAATGGCACAGGCAGACCATGGTGGCACTTCCTGTGGAATGTGTGGAACCAGGATGGTGGAGACATACTGGCCAAAACCTCAAGGCACCGACAGATCCCTGCCTGGGGCCATGGGTGTCTGAGCTGGTTTACTGACACGGGCTATTTTCTGTTTCCTGTACTTTCCTTTTTCCCAATTAGCAGATCACGCTGTGAGCTTTAAAAAGGGTGTCTCGGAGGAAATGTTACCAAGAGATCTCTGTGAAACACACATTAAGAAAATTAATAATATGCGTACATAATATCAGACTAACGATTCATGTATGTGGTGATTATGCTTCCGGTGTCTTTTTTTTCCATGTGTAAAATTAATTTACACCGATTTTTTCAGGTCAAGGTTGCATTGCCCTGGGAACAAGCCCGACCACAGTGCTGAAATCTGAGAGAAAGTACCAGATGTCAGAGTTAGCACAGCTATCCATCAGCAATGGGAAAGATAGCATTCGCATACACACATGGGTAAAAAAGAATGTTTCTGGTCCTCATGCATATAAAGCTCTGGAAACAAGAAACCACAGCAAAAAAAAAATCACTCATTTCACAATTTATGTATATGCGCCTGTATCAAATACACATTTTTTATTTGCAAAATCCAGCCTGATACTGCCGACCGAATGATACTGATTGGTCATCCAGGGTAGAAACGTTATTCTGTGTGACAACATTTTTTGTAGCTACTAATTACATTGTAATTTAAGTAGCAGCTGTACAACCCACAAAGAAGGTGGTAGTAGTTTAAAACTAGCTAGTTTCAAGGTATGATGAGGTACACTTTACATCAGTGCATGCTCCTTACCTTAAAATCGAACTTATGTTTAGCTGGCACAACTCTCTTCTGATCTGCACAGCCTGTCGCTGCCCATTCAGTGTCAAGTACATGGGTATTTCTCAATATGGGTATTTGACCATACTTGTGTTCCATGTTTACATCACTTTCCATTGCCAATGACCAGTTCCGAAACTCAAGAACAGAAGTACAGAGGGCAGTAAAAATCCCTGGATGTCGTTCAAGCCCTGTCCAAAATATTAAGGCTACAGCAGTTGCATCCTCTCAGAATGAAACCAATCCCATGATTCATTGCACCCAAAGTTCGGTCTTGGAAGGCAAGTTAGCAAGACTGGTCTAGTCAAGACGCCAAGTATTGAGAAACCCCCTATATATGACCTGGGTGTGTCTCTTGATATTTGGGGTGGGGCAAGAATGACATCCGGGGATTTTTACCGTCCTCTGTACTTCTGTTCTTGAGTATTGGAACGGGTCTTCGGCCATGGAAGATGATGGAAATTGGGTACACAAGAATACAATTGTGGTGAAGTTTGCACATTGAGAAACACTCACAACATCCATGTGCGCATGTCTGTGCCAGTCTCGTCATTGATGTTATGTCTGTGTTACGTGCCGGGGCACAGTTATCGATCACACTAGTCAGACGAACTAGATAACACTTAGAATTGTCATTTTCCATCCAAATCCATGAACGGGCTTTTCCATGACATTGCAGTCAAACAGCCACACAAATGTTACAAGATCTCCAGATCCTCAACAGGCTCCAGACCAGCAAGGTTCCCAGTCCTGACCATGATAACCCTGGGCATGTTTAGCTGCAGTGGCTTCATGTGCTTAATCTGTATAAGGCTGTAACAGGATAAAAAAAAGACTTTGATTTTACTCTGGTGTACTTTAATTAATGACGAATAAATGTTTTCAAAGAGATAACTCATAAAAGCGAAGTTGATTTTCACTAAATACTGAAATAAAACCGTTTTTCCATGTTTTATGTTAAATGGACCCACCCACATAGAGGTAGAAGGCAATAAAGCAATTTGCTTAATTAATACCAGAGGTACTACATTCAGAACAGACAAACCTGTACACTTCATGCAAATAGATGTCTTAGATTCTCAAAGAAGGGTGAAATGTTAGCCCCGCCCCCTCATTAACATTCACCATACTTTAAGTCATGCTTAATTTTCTTACGGTCCTCATCCTGTTGCCCCTATTTCTGCTTCTCCTGTGCCAATGCACAGAGCTATAAATCTGTAGAGTCATTATAGCCAGGATGACTGCATCCTTCCTGACCCAGGCTAAAGACCAGGCTAGGCATGACTCAGTACGATTACATGCACACTAAGAAAATCAAATTGCTGTGTTAGTCTGACAAAAACCGGACTTTTAATGTACAAGTAAACATGTTAGTCTGACTGAAATCATACTAAATCAGATTTCTCAAAGTCAGATTAAGACACCCAGATAATAGGGTTGGGAGTCGATTTCTGTCGGTTTTCGGTGTAAAAATGTTTGGTTTCCCCTGGTTACTCTGCTCTCATCTCAAGGCATCTTAGAAGGGGTAGACTGTGGACAGTGCAGATGTTTTGACCCTGGCTCTGTTCCAGTTCTCCTGCACTGGATCTTAAGAAAGAAGCACCATCATCACCATGAATCCTGTGGCATTTAGGGTAGGGAATGTGGGCGGCAGAATTTATCATATGGGGAACCCCCCGCGAAATATATATATATATATATATACACACAAATAAATACAGATGAAATGAAATAAAGTGGGTGTGTACAGGAGGCAGAAGTTCTCCTGTGTGAAAAGCTTGGAACTAAGAGTAAAGTACCACCATCCAGGTGGACACCTTTGACAGCTCTGCACCACACTGCTGCCTGCTGGGTAAACAAATTGCCAAGGAATTATATAGAGACCGGGACCAAAGAGGAACAGTAAATACTGTCATGATGCATTATGGGATGGTTATTAGAACACAATCTCAACAGATGAAACGTACTACGGTAACACATGTCTCTCTGCTGTCCCATTGGGCCAATTTCCCATCTCCTGTCCCCAAGACAGCCACGGTTCAAGCTTGTCTGTCACTTACTTATGGCTGTCCCAAGGCAATCAGCAACACCTCTCACTATCAGGGCTGGCCGGACCCCAGGAACATGACTGACTGGATCCACTCCCAGCCGTTTCCCACACGTTTAAAATTTGGCAGAGTTTCGCTATCCAAAGAGCCCGCGGCGGGAGTTTCAAATTGTGCAGCAGAGTTTTGAATTCACTCAAGATTTAAAAAAAAGTTAATCAATCAAATAAATAAATAAATAAATAAATAATACACGTTGACTTTCAAAAATTAATCAAAAAATGCAAATAATCGCCACAAAATTGCATTCAAAATAATTTGTTCTTTGATTTGATTTAATCAAAAGAAAGGTAAAATAGGGTTAAACATTTATATATAAGTGCAGAAGGTGTTACATTTAACGCGCTGTTTTTATTTAGTAGCCTACCTCTCGCTAAGCCTGGTCTCAAACATAAAGACGGGCGTGTTTTCTCTTCCTGTGTTATTCCCAAACATGAACAGTAGGTACATTCTTCTGTCACTGACTTGAAATCCCGTTTGAATTAGTACGCGGTGCCGGGTGGTGATGAAGAGGCTGGCGGGGACGCATCTCTGGCTGACGGAGGACCTGCGCTAATTAGGGAGTAATCAGCTCTGTGAAGCTTGCTGTCGCCCGGCTGCCACTCAGGCGCGAGGCTGACATAATGAGGCTGCTGGGGTAGGGGGCCCAGTGATCCCTCCCGCTCCATCCTTCGCGCAAGAGCGCGTTCACGCGGTGTACTCCGCAAGTCCGCGTGACCTCTTCGAGAGGAGACCTCCGCGTGCACATCATGTATGCTTCTCAGGTGTTACAGTCCATCGAACATCGATTGAATTCACGAAGATCTTAAATCAAATGATGACCGGAGGGATAATTATCCTGATTTTTGCAAATGTCGTAAAATGCTAGAATGCTTTATATTACTTTTCCCGCGTAGCCTATATATCAAAAGCAATTCCCTTTACACTTTACACCAAATGTGGAAATGACATTATAGACATGATACTGGAAGATTCGCACAGGACAGTTATTTTATCGAGTTGGCCTGCCGACTATTACATGTTATTTTAGTTTTCTTTCAGCGGTATTGTCTTACATTGCATTTGCTAAATTTGTCTTCAAAAAATGTCTCCGTGGGAACACATTGACACATAACAATATGTCAGCAGATAATGCCAACACTGTTCACGTGTGGAGGTTGTCCAACATTCTGCACACAGTAGAAAATAAACTTAATGAACTAGTTTAACAAATATGTGCATCTCAGAACTTAGCAGAAACCTTCCTTTGGTACTTTAAATGGTATTTAAAAACTACATTGGTCCTAATAATATTTTTAAATTTCTGTTTTTGCGATTCTTTTATTTTTATCGCATTTCCGTCTTGAACCAATTTTGCAAAGAAAAAAAAAACGAATTTATAGCCTGTTTAACATTTTTACTGGTTCAAATCAATTTTCAGTTTTAGTAAGACCGTAACACCGGCTGTTCACGTGACGTTGTTTTTTCTTGACCTTAGAAACCTCCCGTGACTGGATAGAGAATACAGTGTAGGCTACAGCATATGAACACCTAACAGACTGGCACCTCCCCGAGGGAGCTCAGGCAGTTCAGTGCACGCAAAAACGCCAGTGCCGCTTCTCGCTTGCATGGCGCCTTGGGCGACCCCTCCTTCAGCCTCTCCCTCCCATTGCCAACAAAAAGTGTGTGTCCATCTCCTAGCCATCAAACCCCCTCCCCTCTGCCAACAAAACTCCCATTTTTTAAAAGACGTTTAGAACGATATAATCTGTAATAAACTTAAAAGTATACAAACATAAACAATATATACAACATGAGATTCACAAATATCAAAAGTGGCAAAGGCAGATAGAAGTAAATTATAGTATATAAATTAAAAACCAAAAAATCGAATTATTACTCCATTTCCCTACTGGCTAACAAACATACTAAAACATGTATAGTATACTCTATATAATATACTGTTATACTAGCCTATTTCATTTCATGCATAATATTATACTCATAGAGACATCAAATATCTGCATACCTTTTGCACATTTCTCCTCTTATTCTTTACTCTTTACTCATCCCCTAACACTGTCAACCAAGAGTCAAAGCTAAACAAATTCACCTTGGTGGCGTACAGACTTGCTTTATATATTCTTAACGATTTTGCACAAACCAGAAAAAAATGCAACAATATGTCTGTGACAACTAGGGATTTACAGCATCATGAACGAATTGTGGATTACTTTGTAGCATTTCGTAGCGACTGATTTTACTAATTGCATCAGTACTGTTCAAAGTTAGAGGGGCGCTATTTGATAGATTCCCCCGCTCCTCCTACATCGGGCTTCCAGTGGGGCAACCTAAGGTCAGCCCAGCCCCGCCTCCTTCCCACCTCGTACTTCAGAGTAGCCCACTCTGACAAAGATAATTGACTCACATGGTAACATAATGTCATTAACTTGACATGCAAATTGGCGAAATCACGCAAATGTTACCATTTTTTTCCGGGCGCCCCATGCCGGCCCCGACAAGATACCGCCCTGGGCGCCTACCCATGTCGCCCATGCCTAAATCCGCCAGTGCACGGTGCTATGATTCACAGACAGACCGGGACACAAATACTAATACAGCTAGTGAGGGAAAAAAACTTTCTCGTGAACCAACCAAAAGAACTCAATGCAACAATCTACAAATGTCTCGTTTTCTCTTTCTCCTACTTTTTCATTTGATGATCAAGGGGCGGAAAAAAGTTAAATAATTCTGTGTCTTTGATCTAAGGACGCAAGTGAGGGTTCATTTCCATTTTTGATTTCCCCCCTTCTTTTCTGTAAGAGTGCCAAACATCAAGCTTCACCTTGGTGTGCAAATGCGCTGGAATAGGTTAAAAGAAAAGCACGTGGATCCGCGGAAGCGGGACTGCAGATGCCGTAACGTTAATTAAAGATTTAGCATTTCTTTTCTGGAGTCCCAATTTAGGTTGTATATCAAATGAACGAAAAGCAAAACAGAAGGGGAGCAACTTCTGTCGGTGGTCCACATAGCTTGACAGCTTCTTAAAATGTTTTATTTTAAAGGAAACGTGTATATGTTCGGCGTCTCTTCATCTTTTAATTAACTGAGTGGCACGATGTTTGTGGGATCCCAGGTTTTTTCTACACAACGCCAGCAAGCAAGTTTGTCGTGTCTCCAACATAGTTTATAGATTGTAAATAGATTGCATTCTATTTTGTATTATGGGCCTACGCCTGTTACATGTCGATTTTTACTAGAAAAATCCAAACAAAAGCAGAAATATTGACGTGCAATTTATCAAACAGATCCGATATTCTTAGTGTTTAGCTGAAAGCCCATATTAAACGCCTGCATTTACGGATCGCCTCACCTTTCTGTTTTAAGGTTCTTAAGTTTTTGCGGGTCTTAACTCATTTGACCTTGTTTCCTGCCAGCTGAGGTACCTCACCATATAACGAGCTCCCCCCATTCTTCCTTTCGCCCTCGATCTGCCCGCTACACCCAGCGGGACCGCGTTTTCATTGAGGGATATTACAAGCGGCAGAATCGCTTCTCTGATCTGCTCGCAGTCCTGGGTGAATAACGATTGACTTGTTCAATTTGTTTAGAAGCCACAATCTGCGCTTTGAAGCCCCACGTTTCAGCATAAATCATAACCCCGTCTTCGTGCTCCCCGACGCTTTGAAATGCAACATCTGGTTTTGAGTCCCACACCATTCAATTAGTTAGGCAACATCAATAGATTGACTTTCTATAATTTAGCACAGCAGTAAAGCTTTTGTTTTGATGACTAATTATTTCATATTTATACTTTCTTCAAATATCACCTGTATGTCTGTGCATAACACCGACCATTTCTCACTGTCTTTGCCTGACGCAAAGATGGCTAAACTTCGGGCTGGTTACAGGGTATTGTAACTGTGGGTTGTAGGCTGTGTTGTTGGTTTTTATCTTCTACGTTGCACTAGTCAGGTGTCTGTTTATTGGTTTGCTGCTGAAGGGCTGTTCCTCCCATCAAGCTGCGAGCTGCTCTAACTCGCGGGAATGGCAGTGACGGTTCGCCGGCCTGCTTCACTGAAATACGCGGCTGCGTTACGTGAACCTAACCCATATCGTATATGATGCATTCTACTGTCTCTCGCCAGCAATTACACCCACAAACTTAGAGAAAAATCACTTTATAACCTTTATAAATAAATAAATGTGACGACTTTGACCGCAGCCATATGAACCAAGGTAGCCCAGCTGTCCCGAAAGTCACACAACATACCGACAGGCGCATAAATCTCACCGAATATGCCCCGAATCCAACAGTAAATTGAGGGTTTGTATTTGATCGTCGCATAGCCCAATATTTGAGGTTAATAATTTCTAAGTTTCTCTCCCTCTTTTTTTGCACTTGTTCCCATTATTTACATTGTGCGTAGAATTCGTTGTTTTTCGTGTACATTAAATACAACAAATAATATACGTACATAATACATGTCTAATCCCCTCTAATCGACGAGTTAGTCACTCATTTTAAATGTGAAATGGGGGAGCCAGCTGAATACGTCTGGGATATCTCTGGAAGTTGTACTAACAAAAGCCGTAGTCCTAGGAAACCTCGGGAACGGCTCAACATTTTTTCTTCAAAGAAAATACCGGTAGCTGTAGCAGGTTTACGACTAGGGCAGACGAAGGATGGTAATGACTTTACAGCCGCGTTACAGACAGCGTCTGAATCGCGGACGCCTTGCGTCGTGTCGCACCCCTCTTCTTACTGGTTCCCGTCCTTATGAAGCGCTGGACCAAATCCAAGGACCGTAGCTGTGGTTAAATAGCAATAAACACCTTGAGTTCAGAATCTTACATTTCAATCTGAGATATATTGCTAATCATCTTCAATCTGAGATTATTTGTGTAACAGATGGGATGGATAATATAAATACAAATTATAACTAGTCGCGATTGGAATGACATTTACATACTTTTATTCAAGGTGACATACTATTGATAAAAGCCTGGACATCGATTCCCTAGAGCAATTACGGGTAAGGGCCCTGTTTGGTCACTCAACCAAGCATAAGATTAGAACTAGTGACCTTCCGATCACAATCAGTGTCCTAATTCACAGAGCCATTGACTACCCAATGCCCGCCCATCCATCCATCCATCCATTTTCTGTAACTGCTTGTAGTGTTTAGTATCACGGGTTGGTGCTGGCACGTCACACACCAGTCACACACAAATGCACAGCTATGGGCAATTTAGCAACTCCAATTAATGGGTAACACTTTACTTGACGGGACACCAACGTAGTATTATACTACTACTTATGAATTAATTAACCACAAATTAGGATTTAGTTACAAACTGATCTCATGTTTGTTCATTATTAAGGTATTGTCACATATTTTTATCTCTAGCAAGTGCTATATTTGTTACCATATCTGTTAATTCTGCAAACTTTTGTGAACTACTGAAGGAACAGATAATGAGTAACACGTAAAATACTAATCTCAGGTTTGTTCATCGTTAATTAATTGTGACTTTTATCCCAAGAAGTTACTATTTTTGTTAATTCTGTAATTCTTAGTAAACCACAGAAGAAACTAGTAACAAACTATTGAAGGAACAAGTAATGAATAACAAAAGTGAAATACTGAACTCATGTTTGTTCATCATTATTGAATCTTTAGTAGTGACTATTTTTTTCTTCATTATTTGTTACTTCTAAGTACTTGCATCCCCTCAAGTAAAGTGTTACCAGTTAACCTCAGCATATTTTTGGACTACGGGGGAAACTGAAGGAAACCCCACAGTGGGGAGAACATGCAAACTCCACACACATGGAGTCACAGAGGAGACACAAACCCTGGACCCAGAGGTGTGGAACAATGGTCACTTTTAACTTAAGCATGGTGCTCAAAGGGGTACGAAGGGCGCTGCTTTTTTTCTTCAGTGTTGAAGAGTTTTTGATATAACTCATGTAAAAACGTTGTGTAAGTTATTGATAATGAATTACTAACAGAAACATCAGTAACCCATTTATTTTTTCAAGTTTCAAGCTTGTTGTAACAATAGTACAAGTAATTTTTATAATAGATTTGTCTCACATCATACCTGGCGGCTGAGATGTGTATGCAGATGTGCCAAAGATATGTGAAAGCGTGCATAGCTTGTGGCTGAGTGAGTGTGTCAGCCCTGGGGGAAATTTTGATCAGCCCCCCCTGAGGTGAGTGAGGTGCATTGGGAGAGGGAACATGCACCACACTGTTCGGATCTCACTGCTCGCGGTGGAAGGCCTCCACACCACAACATTCTGAGGCTCTAACTAGCAAACGAACGCATTGGCACCAGGCATCATGGAACGGGCTGGAGAAGATCAGACAGGCAACGGAAAACTGTGGGGTTCACCAAGCTGCCACTGCACCCCCCCCTACCCCGCCACCGCATCGCTTCTTTCTGCTCTGGGAGATACGGCGAGTGTCAACCAGTTGCTGGAGCTTAAATATTGATGCAGAGTATCAAAGAGCGGAGATTTAATCCTGTGTTTCCAGACTGAACCGCAAGCTTCTTTGATCATGAGCTACTGTGACCTGACTTCTCAAGCTGTTAAGAGCAGAGAAAAACAAAACGCAAACAAACTTCAAGAGCTTTGGATTCCGTGTGAGTTTTCCTCCGAGTCCCAGCAGCACGACCCATTCCTGTCTGCATCCCTCTGCAACTTCAGCTTTTATTAGTTAGCTGGTGACCATGATGAACCATAAACTAGTTAATGAGCAATGTGGTCGTTCTGTGGTATGGTCTGACTTGTCCCAGTGACTCAGTATGGAATATGTTGCTGACACATACTTGACTTGACTTGATCTGCAGTAACGGATAATCCTTTGCACTGTCTGGTACTGGGTTTTTGGGAACACGGTCTGAACTTTTGCCGCGTTACAGCAAAACACAAAACCACAGGTCTCTGTCCCCAAGTGTGTCATGTGTGTCCTGCTCTGCTCTGAATGGTCACCTGCTGAGTCTGAATCAGGTACTGTTGTGGGGGGGGGGGGGGGCTTGCACTGGGGGTTGGGGGGGCTGTGTG
>JAODJW010000087.1:865392-883082 GCA_026777045.1 Hyperopisus bebe
GCCCCGTCAGGCACCGGGCTCCGCGCGATCACAGGAGATCACTGCCGTTACCTCTTGGGCCCCAGCGGGCCCCAGCGGGCCCCAGCGCCTCAGGTCTAGGCTACGTCTTTACTGTTTGCCAACAGGGTAATTTAGCACTTTTAAAGGCACGGTGTGGTAAATGCCAGCAGATTTTAACAACGACCGTAACAGAGATAACATCTTGGCTTCGTAACCATGCCTATTATTGCATTTTAATGGATATCTGGGGTGGGGAAGGGCAGCTCCAGGCTAAGGGTAAGTGTGCCCCCCTCCCTGGGCCGCGGACGCCTTTGTAAATCGCTGTTCTTTATGTGGGGAGACATATGGCACAACCAGCTGCATTCGGTAACTGGCCATCCTGACCTGGAGGGGGGCGTTGGCTGGGGGGGTGCTTTCACAGGAGGAGATAGATGCATCGTGCAGGTGTTCTGCCTTAAAACTTAAATTCTTTACTTTATACCACAACAAAATTAACACTTTTAACAAACACTTACAATGCACGCTGTTCATAAGAAATCCGACATTGTTTCATTAAACCCTATTACTGACCTAAACCCACAACTTACATCACATTCAATATTTACAGAAGTTGACCTCATTTTTTTACAAAGGACCAAGCAGAAAAATTTGATCACTAAAATTTTATCTGATCATTTAATTTAAGCTTTTACTACGAACTTCTCACTGCAGTGTAATGTCATCACATCTTGACTGACCAATTTTGGAAAACAAACTAGCCAGTTATTTTGGTCGAACAAGTCTGAGAAAATGCTTTAGTCTTGTTACGGCAATATAAATAAGGCATAAGGACTCAATTATTTCATACGGACTAACTTTTTAAAGACTAATTTAATTATAAAAAACATACTAATTTGGACGGTATATTGGATTTTTAGCCAGCATTCTATGGAAACGGAACTGCTCATATTCTTTCAATTTACATTTATATTTGAAACGGACAAAATAGGCTTATTTATATTATTCAAATTAATCAATTATCCGATTATCACAAATACGAAGGGACCCCGTCTTGGGCGTCCCCTAACTCCTAGGACAGGTGCCAGGCTCACTGCGACCTTGTACTGCGTCAGCAGCTGGAAGACAGATGGATGGATGGAGGCTTTGCTGTGAGAGGACGAAGGAAACCGGAAAGTGTATCAGCGGGAATATCAATTTAATTGCATTGTAGTTTCAAGTGTTTTATTTTTCAATTTTACTTGAATTTATTGATTTATCGATCTGTTTATTTATTTACTTTTGCTGTAATGTCACTTCACTTTATGTTCAGAGTTTTTTTATTTTTATTTATTTATCTATTATTTTTTTTTTTTTTTTTTTAAAAAAGCATTTTCAGACGACGTTGTAATACTGCGAAATATTGCGACACTTTGTAATTTAACTGCTTTACATATTGGACTCGCGAGTATCCAGGATATTTGTATACTTTGTATTTGTTCATACACTGAGTTAGGACGAACATTTATGGGAAATTAAAATGATATTTATTTTGATTAAAATGACAGATAAGCATTAAATGTTATGACATTAATAGAGTTGGATAAATGCCTTAAAAATCCAGGCTAATAAACATGTTCAAGGTTTTGTTTTGCATATGTCGTAAGAAAACATGACAGAAACAACAAACGTCTTAATATCTTAATTATTAATAATTTAATAATTCATTGGGACAGGACTCAACTCAATTCAGATTTTTATTGTAGAATGTAGACCACTTAGATGGGTCGCTCTTAAATTTGAACCTTTTGTTGAATCTTTGACGTTCAAAAATAAAAATCTAAATAAAAGACTGTTGTTCTGTCAGAAACGTGTCTTTACTCACTTCGACTTCCTCCTCCTCTTCTGCAAGCCCCGCCATCACCGCCCCCCTCCCCTGTCCCTTAGCACATACATAAGGGACTCGGTGGAGAGGGTCTCTTCACTGTACGGAGGATGCAATCAGCGCTCCTTTGAAATGGTCCCAAGGACTTATGGCGATTGGCTCTGCCCTGCACTTCAAAAGACTCGTCAGGTATATGAAAGCCATCGCTGGCCGTCAGAGGAGCGGGGAAGTTCACACGAGTGCAAATAACAGATCTGGGTGAGGAAGAGAGAAAGTGTGAAAAGACGGGCTTTAAGTGCGGATTTCACAAACGGAATTACTCTGCTGTGCTTGTCAAGCCTGGTCTCCTGTAACGTGCGCTTCTCCTGGAGCGTCGCCGCTCAGATGACCGCGCTGTCCGCGCCCGCCGAGCGGGGGTCCGCGCGCACACATGGCTGCGCTTACTTTGTCCGCTACTGATCATTTTCTGCACTCATTTTTACAGGTTTGTGGATTGTTTTATTGTTTCCTCTTTAGACTTGGCAGGAAAAAACTAGCACTTGGTGACAGTAACAGATGTACGCATATGGCGTATGAAAATAATAATAAGTAAACAGTAACACTGCGTCAGGAAGAAGTGAACGAGTTAAGCATCTTTCCACAAACGTAATATTTTTCTTATAAAGTTCCGTACAAATAATTCTCAGTGTGACATCATGATAAACGGTGCAGCCTTTTTAACGGTGTTAAGTGTTATTTCTGTTGCACTTGTAGCTGTTGTATTCGATGTTTCTGCAAACCATATGATGCTGACGATGTACATCCCACGTGCTTCAGTAGATAGGGGACTCATACTGTGACTCAGCGACTGTTTAAGCCTCTCTGCTCCTGCTGCACTTAAGTTGTTATTCACAGTGTAAAAAACTGCTGATAATGCCTCATAATATCTAATAGGATGATACATTATGTCTCTCCTATGAAGAACTGTGACATTAGGCTGCATAGAAAATGGTAACTGATTACCTTTTACTTTTGTGGCCCTTGCATAGGACCGCACGCCCAGCTCCTCCCCAGACGGTGGATCCCACGCCATTTCCTTCTTGCCCTCGACACGGGGTCAGGCGCGGCAGGCAGGCAGCAGCGTGGGGCTGGAGGGACCCCGGGTTCCCTATGAAGGGGGGGCTGGCTCCACACCTGGGATGTTCCAGCTGTGGAGTAATGAGGTGGCGACAAGCCCAGGCCTGGGCAGCCACCAGATGACCCTGACGGTGCCGAAGTTTCCAGGGCATGTACAGTCTGGCTTGGGAACTCACTCTCACCACCATCACCACCACGAACTGCCCCTCACCCCTCCTGCTGAGACCCCAGCCTCCTACCCCTTTGACCTCTCCCCCGTCAAAGTCCTGTCTCCTCAAGTGCAGCCTAACAGCTCTTACTACCACCAGCATAGCAGCGTTGGCCAGAATTTCCCCAGTCTACTCCAAAGCTCCTCCAATAGGCACCACCTTCCAGGAAGCCACATGGAGGACAGGCAGCAGTGGTGGAGCATCCCCCAGACCAATGGCAGTCCACCCAGCCACCCCTTTGCCCTGGGAAGACAGCTGGTCCTGGGCCACCAGCCTCAGATTGCAGCCCTCCTTCAGGGCACCTCCAAGGGACTCCTGAGCTCCACGCGCCGCTGCCGGAGATGTAAGTGCCCCAACTGCCAGGCGTCCAACAGCGGGCTGGCCAGCCAGACTCCCGAGGAACTGGGCAGGAAGAGACTGCACGTCTGTCACATTCCTGAATGCGGCAAGGTCTACAAAAAGACATCGCACCTGAAGGCCCACCTGCGCTGGCACGCCGGCGAGCGCCCCTTCATCTGCAACTGGCTCTTCTGCGGCAAGAGCTTCACGCGCTCGGACGAGCTGCAGCGTCACCTGCGCACGCACACCGGCGAGAAGCGCTTTGGCTGCCCGCAGTGCGGCAAGCGCTTCATGAGGAGCGACCACCTGGCCAAGCACGTCAAGACCCACCAGAACAGGAAGGGCAGGGGGGCCGGCGCTCACGCCCCAGGCCAGCAGCACGCGGGGGGGGCCCTGCTCAAGCACATCAAGAAGGAGTGAGGGAGCGGGGGCCGGATCGGGGGGCCAAACATGGGGGCCGTTTCACACCAGACGCGTCAGTGTGCAAAAAACCAGCCCCCATGTGCCGCGTGTGTGCCCCCCCCCCCTCCCTTTACTGCACGCCCACAGCGGCCCCCCCTTCCCTTTACTGTGCGCCCACAGCGGAGTTCATTTTGTCTCAACGATCTTTAAATACGCACTTTCATGCTTAAAAGCTGATGGGGAAAAATGGAGTGGTGATGAAAACATTTTCATCAGATTGTATGAACATGGAGTAACAATCTGTAACACAAGAGATACTGAATTATCGTGGGGAGGCAATGTTATTTATAAAAGTGTGTTTGTAAAGGATTGGCATCCGGGCTGGGATGCCCTCTGCCTTGTATTCTGTTCTGTGGGCGATAAACTCCAGGCCCCCCTGTAACCCTGCCCAAGATTAGTGGCTGGAGGTGGACGGATGTTCCTTAAGCTGATAGTGATTCGGAGAAATCAACAGCAAACTGCGGTAAGGTGAATCTGAAATCAATGAATCAGAGAAGTATTTCTGTGCATTTTACTGGGGATTGTGCCTCCAATATGATCAATGGCCGTTCAGCTTTTACTGGGAGCTTCACACAGTGTGGCAACCTTGTCTTACCTGTTCCCTAATATTTTGCATATAGCCGTATCTGCTTAACTCAAAAAAGCAGATATCACTCAAATAAATCGCAAAGCAATTTACCTCTAATTTTCCCAAACCAAAAACATTGGAATTCATAGGGAAAATTTATTTCAAAAGTCCTGCATCATTCAATATGCATTGATCAAAGATGCACATCTGAAATCAGGTTATTTTTAAAATGTTAAATTAAATACATGGTTTCCCTGTCGCCATAAGAACATACGTTTTGCAGGTTATTTTTGTTAAAGAAGATCCCCGGTCATTTTCCAGAAAACAAATTTTCTTTATCAGAGAAATATAAATAAGGGTTTTCAGCAAGTCGTTTTGTCCCCGCGGCCATCGTTAGCTTCCCGTCTCGGGCAAACACAAAAAGTCCTTACTGTTGTACCTCGCTGTCAGTGTACATGTTAGTATGTAACCATGTAATATGAGAAGGCATGTAAAAATGTTCCTTTAATGCAAATAAAAATTGATGGTGTGGTCTGTCTTCCGCTGTGTTCCTGTGACCTGATTGATGCTTGTATACTTTCAAACGGCATGTTAGGTTACAGAAAATTAACATCATTATTCTGCAAATGACATCAATATTCCGGCGAACATGCGTCAGGATGGATAAACAGGCAGCTACCTAAAACATGGTTATCCGCTCCTGCTGGATAAAGCATTTAATACAATGCAAATACCCTGACTAATTAGAGGTGTTAAACCTCCGTGGAATTATAACAAAACAAAACTATTTCCGCCTTTATCTTTCTCAAGATATATTTTTGGAGTGCTAATTCTGAGGCGTTGCAATTAGCTAAATTTGACCCTTTTCCCAGCAAACCGCCCTGTTGTGACAGAGGGATGCCAAAGCGTGTGTGTAATTAACCTAATGTCGAATTAGGAAAATAACAGTTTGACGTACAAGTCGCCATTACTGTCATATCAAGCCTTACATATCGTGGAAGTTACCTGGATATTCTTTGATAAATATATGCATCACTGTTTGGATACTTTTGTTTTTTATTTTTTGAACAAATTAACCAACTCCTTTCTGAGTAGGCCTACATACAGGCCTTAAGATCCCGTTAAAAATAAATTAAACATTTAAACTGACATTAACCTTTCATTTTGTTAGACTACTGAACAGGCCTGCATTAACCATTATTCATCTGTTTCTGTAAATAAATCTGTTTTCCTGGTTTATGTGGTATAAACGTCCGCAGTTTTTAACATTAAGTCTAGCGGTCATTTGGTAAGTACATACGGCGGGAGGTTCTACAATCGTTATCACACATAATAGTCCTGGTTTGCCAGCCTGTATTTGGTACTATAGTGTGTGCCTCTGTAAAAGCCAGCATATTCCTATAACACTACAGGGCAGTTACACATTTAACAAAGGAAGTAAAGCAGAAGGGTAAGACTCTAAATTCAATAATTCAAAATTTAAAAGTTCGATATTGACGAAGCGCGTTGAGTTTTTTTTCTGTTTTCCGTTTTCTGTGAAACTACCGACGTTGTTTTGTTTTTACTTAATCAAAATTAAGTTCTCGGATGGACTACGAACAAGCAGACAACAAACAAATAAATTTTTGTATAGCGCGTTATCACAACATTACATCTTCTCAAAGCGCTTTGCAGCAAGGAGGCGGGTTGACCGTCAGAACACGGAGAACTATAACCACCCAGGTTTGTATTGCCTGATCTAAAGCAATATTTATTTCTGTTTATGTAAAACAGTGCCACCCACCACTGACCTACCGCTCCCGAGCTGCAAAGTCTCAGAAAGCTTAATTTATTTTTGCAGTATCGCACTGAGAACGGGCGACAGTGGGGTCGGGGATCTGCCCCGTAAGATAGCGCCCTAGGCGGTCGCTTGATATAGGCTGGCTGCCGCTACATTCCTCCCTGGACAATTTGCACTGGAAATTTACAGACAAATACGGAAATACAATTTATGCAATAAACGACTTCGTTCTTCCGCCTGGTTATGATTACGTACAGCACCTAGTTTATCGTTTTCATTTCACATCAGTTTGTTTTGATATGTCTTTATTAAAAGGCGGTATTCGGTGGGACCCTGAAGCTGCCGAAACGTCGCAGTAGCGAAGAGCGGAGCTCCACGCTCCCTCTTAAACGAGCGCATGTATTTCGTATGAGCCCCAGCACACCGCCCGTCTTACGGTCTTACAGGTACTGTATTTAGGAACTAGCCCTGGTTTTCAAGATGTCAGTTTTCTTGTGAAAATGTGAAAATGCGAAAACGAAAAACGAAGCCGAATCCCTATAATGCTCATTTTAATCTGTGACGTTATTGCACGTTTTCAACCATCTGACCATAAAACAGCAACATGACGTTGACATTTTAAGTAAATACATTTACAGTCTTGCCCCATAGGAGGCGTTATACACTCGGTTATTACAGAGTATATTACCAATATAAGCCACCTGAAACTGGTGCATTTTTGAACATTTGTATACGTGATTTACATTTATGGGATGTTGTATGAGATTTATACTATGTTACATACAGGAGCCAGAAGGGGGCAGCAAACAACTGCACGAATTACTGTATATTGTTGCAGCTATGGCTTGGCAGCGAGAATATCGCTGTCATCACAGATTGCAAGCTACTCATGTTCACAGTCTGACGTTTGATTTTCACAGTTGAAGGGTTTGTAAGGAAATCTGATTCATGGTTTCTCACTTTTGCCCTTTCTTTGTGCAGTATAAACAAAGGAAATCACCCCAAGAATTAGCAAGGATGAGTTTTCAAAAAGGTAAGTTTTATTTAAACATGATACAACAGCAAATGCTCATAGGTCAGGCAGTTTCATCTATCTCCCATCCTCTCCTTCTGTATGTTCACTTCCTGGTATGGATTTTGTCTTTGATAAGCATGCAAATTAAGAAGGGTGAAATAACCTCAGTCAGGGTGGAGAAGACCTCAGGGTCTGGATCGGTATGGAGAGTCCAGGCCGCTTAGGGAGATAGCTTAGGGCACTCAAGCCTCCCCAAGAGGCCAGGTATGAAATCAGGACCGAAGAATCACACCAGACACATTGCAGGGTGAGCAGCTTTGCCTGCAGTGACGACTCCAGAGGAGTGAGTTACACAAGAAGGGCAGGAGTTACCATGGCCAGAATTTCAAGATGTTCTTTGGTTCTTTCGCTGAAGATACAGTAAAACATTCAACTGATTATACCCTGTGCAAAAACCCTTTATATGCCAATGTGTGGCATTTTGAGCAGTGTCACCTGAGCTGCCAAAGCTGCAGATTCCTTTGGGTATTTAAACCTGCAATTCTCCCTCGTTATGGTGATTGTCATGTTTTAAAATGACTGACCAGATCAGTCAATTCTTACCTACTCGTGGGATCACAGAAACCAATACTGTAAGGCAAACATAGACAGAGGTTAAGAGTGATTTTTTTCCCCCCGTGAGCTAAACCCAATTGGACCACAGGCACTGATTTGATATCCATGTGAGAGGTGGTGGGAGCATCAGGCCGGACTTCAGCTGACCCAAAGCGGAGTGTCTCTGTAAAAACCATCCATAGGTGGCCTTATAAGGACCGTTCACATCCCGTGACATTTCCACAACCTATGAATACCTTTGTTTTGGAAAAATCAAGAAGTAAAAATAAATCGGCAATGACGTTGCCATCGCCCATGTCCTTTAAAAGTACGAGAAGCTCCCATCTGCTAAAGATGTCCAGATTTGACCTGTTTAAGGTCTGGCTTCTCCTTGCCTCTCTGACTGACTGTGAGTTTGCTTGAAGGAGCTAATCCAGTGGCACCTTCTTCTGCATGAAGTACATCTGCTGCATGACGGAAGAAGGTTCCTCCTTGGCAGGGCACTGAAGAGTGAGGTCAGCAAATGCTAAGGATCTCCTGCCTGTTACACATGCATACAAAAAATTCAAAATCTGTCTCCGGGAACATCCCAGTTTTCAGCATATACCTAACTTAATCTAAATCCTTAATTGTCGACACGACACGGTGCCCATTCTCACTGTGGGAGAGAAATGCTCATTCTTGATGGACATTTGAGACCCCCCCCCCTTTCCTTGGTCTGGAACATTAAAAAGGGAGAAAAAACAAACACAAGGAAAAGGCCTTAAACATTCTGGGTCGTTTGTAACAGAAGTATGACGAGTAAAAACCAGTAGGAAAGAAGAGATAAGATGAAAAGAGCAACAGCAAAAAGTGATGCAGCCTAATGACCGCGTCAGCTATGGCGTGCAGATTAAGACGACGCAGCCCCGTTGCGCTCTGTGGAGTTTGGTGCCGGGGGGCAGGAGGAGGTGCAGAGTCTCTGTGCTCACAGTTCATCCTCGTCCAGCTTTGCCAGGCTGCCGAGCCTCTGGACCCCCAGCGGGCCGGGCGAGAAGCACCCTGCCTCACTCGCTAAGGCTTTCACATGGTCCTCACTGGCCCTCTGTGTGGGAAGAGGGAGGACACAAGGCTCTCAGTGGAGGGACTGAGCTTTACCAACCTCTGGATGGCCAGTCATATGCCAGTTTGGCCTTAGCCTGGCCCCTTATTGGTGCATCCACGCATCTGTTAGGTCTGTTAGGGCATGTTATTCATACAAAGCTGCGGGAAATTTTGGCAAACGCACAGCGTCAGGTTCGTTCGAATCGCAGGTTTCGTTCTTCCCAGCTTTCACATCATCACAATTCCACGCAAGCTTGTTTTCTCTTTTTGTAATATATTAGGGTTTGGTCACTGTTAATGATTAACACCATAATTAGTAGTTGTAATGGCTGTCGCTCCGTTCCGCTGTCCTGTAATTAACTTTCAATTGTGATAAAAATTAATTTTGCATTGGCTTCCAAGCCAACGCTGCTTCGGTGATAAAGTGTTATGCAGAGTGACTTGATACTGAGTCTGGTTACATATCTGAACTTTGTCTACCATCATTAGAACCAATATCAGCTATGCTAATTAATTCGAATCATTTTAAGATTGCTTAGCTGACTCTTTTACCCAAAGTGACATACATTTTTGAGAAAGCCAGGTTTGACAGTGCCTGGTGCATTTGGGGTTTAAGGGCTGCTGGATGATTTTTCTTCAGAGAACCAAATCATACGAATCCAACAAACCCAGACAAATTCTCATGTAACCATTTTGCTATTTCCTGAATGTTTTTGTCTCTTTCAACATTTTTGTCATGTGAGGCCTGCCATTAGAAGGACTATTTGGAAGGATTAATACTGAGATATGCGCTCCGTGAAGGACAGGGTCCGTTATAATGGTAATGGTAATGGACATAATGGTAACTTCACTCTGCCAACTGTGGGATCTGAACTGGCAACTTCCGGAGCACAAGCCCAGCCGCCTAATCCACTGAGCCACACGCTACTCCATAGAAAGCCAGATGGACAAAGATGTGTAAATGAATGATCCCCATCCACATGAATCATTCACGCAAATGATTCACAAAGAAACAGCCAGAACTTAACAGGAAATCACAAATCAGGAAATTGATGAAGTCCGTAAGCATCTCCCCCAACGAGGCAACTGACCGCGCTCGCAGAGAGATCTTTGTCAGTCTGCAGTGAGAATTGGCCTGTTATTTCACAGCATTTTTTTTTTCTTTCTCTGGAACAGGAGATCTGGCTGTTTTACAGTTGAGGAACAAGTCAAAATGCCTTTTTCTGGTTAACGTACAGTCAGTGGAAGGGAGATCTAAATATGTGTTATATAGAGGTGTTGTATATAGTATACGTTGTGTCTGTCAGAGGGATTAAGATCAGAAGATACAGTGGGATTCTGGAAGTTTAGAGGTGACGTGTTTGATGTCAGTGAGCCAGCAGGGGGCAGTGTGGAGCCTGCATACCTGTGTAGTATATCCCATAGGATGGCACAGCCCATTGGACACAGCTGGGCGGCCCTGGGGTGTGTTGCAGTGATCACAGAGTTGTGTGTGGATTTGGATGGGAGGGATGCTCTGGCTGTATGTGCCAGACACCAAAGGGAGGTGCTGGTCTTAAGTGGGCTGGAGACACAAAGAGATGGAGAAGATGATGGGAAAGTGTCTGACTGTCAGACCCAGATAACTGACCCTGTCCTTCACGGAGCGCATATCTCAGTATTAATCCTTCCAAATAGTCCGTTTCCTGTGGCCTCGGGGCTCCGTGACACACGGGTGCCGGAGACGAGTTGGACTCTTCATTTGTGGTCCTGTTGTGGTGCAGAAAGGTGCTGGTCCTTCTGGACTGAGTGCTTGTGTGTTCAGCACAGTTGGCCTGTGGGACCATTGTGGGTTTCCAGTAGCTGTTGTGAAACACTTAGCTGAGAACAGGCCACATTTGACATTGGGGTGGTGAGGCTTACCTGCTGCCGTGTGACTGCGTCTAGGGGCCCCTGGCTGGGCATGTGGAGGGAGGGCAGTGAGCTGTTGTAGGCGTGCAAGTAGGGCAGCTGCTGGCGGTCAAAGGAGGCAGAGGAGTGGGGGCGCAGCGCAAGGTCGGCCGCCGTTGGTGCTTGCATGGCCCGTCCCAGGCTGCTGGACTTGCCCTCCCGCCGCTGGTACTCGATGGGTGACTGCAGAGCTGACAGGTCAAGGTTAGAGAATTTGTCATTCACAGTCTTGGTTGTTCACAAGTTGGCCAAGAGCAATTAAATGGGAATATTTTTGGAGCTTCTCCAATGTGTAAGCCAAAAATAGCTATTGAAGTGATACCAAAAATGATTTGGATAATAAAATCATATGATATATAAATATTAGTGTTATTCAGTTTTTGTTCGCATAAGTGCATACTCTATTTTTAATATTAAAGGTTAATTTTGGTTTAAAAAGCTAAACATGCTAGCTTGGATACGCATCTTTGCATCTTTTTCTTAGCAAGTAGCGTCACTCATCCGTTGACAGCTGTCTGTGTGCTTTTCTCACCATATCTTAAACTTTTTGGTACCGTTAATCTGGAATTTTTTATAACGAGCCCAAATATTATGCTCAAAATTTCACATGCACAAGGACCTTTCACGACCCTAGCAAACGTGAAGGGGTGACTAAAGTCAGTCTGACTTCTGTTGGCTCATTTTTGATGGTTTTACTCAGTGTGACCAGCTGATGCTGCTTTATATGCGACCAGAAGATGTTTCAGGCGCTGCATTAGCTATAGCACATTAACTCCTTTCAGAAGATAAGAATGTGCCAGAAGGGAAGTGAGGGGGGGGGGTGTGTGCTCAGAGGGAATCATTGTTTCAGAACAAAGGATGTGTTCCTTTAAAGCCTAGAGGCTGGAGGGTCATCACCATTTAAGAAGTTGCGCTGCGTCTCAAGGATCTGGCCAACGTCGAGCACCCAGGCTCGGCAGATATCGGGCGTCGGGGCCTGCAGTGTGAAGCGGACGCCGCTGCCATTGGTCCCGCGGGATGTCAGCACAAAGCGGCACGTGTCGGGCTCATCCCACGCCTCCAGGCCAAGGCAGCTGACCTGGGCACCAACGAGACAGATGGTATCACCCGCCGACCGCTAACACAAACACGCCCAAGGAGAAGTGTGTTTTTGTATCGTAACATCGATGCCACACTCTTGTAGGAGACACAAATGCCAATCCACCCATTTTATACACATTTATCCAGTTACAGTTACTGTGGTCTGGATTCTCTTTCAGAAGATAGAGATCATGAGGCGGAATATAGCCTGGATGAGAACCTTCCTCGCGGACACACAGACGCACACACATAGATGGAAAGCAAAGACCTGAGGACACTTTGGAGCTTCTAGTCCATCTGGTCTTTGTAATGGAGAATAGAAAGAAAAGTGAGGGAGAACAAGCGGACTCAGCACACAAATCTAGGATCATCTTCCCAAGGTGACAACACTACCTGCTGAGTCACTGTATCGCCCAACAGACATATTGATATTGTTTTTCTTAACACACCAGCTGTCAGAGTCGACTTGGAATGGAAAGAATAATAGAGCAAAACACTAAACACCTAGAAATATGAGTACATGGAAAGAATCTGGAGGCTTGCCAAAGAAGGTATGTAATGCATCTGCTTATATGCAATAATGGTGAAAAGTCAGGGCTCTGCCAGAGGTCACCCCACCTTGATACTGTTTTTGAAGATATATCCTGGCAATGAGAAGCCCTTCTTTCTGTCAATGGGCTCACTGAAGATGACAAGCTGTTCGAACAGGAAGACCCGCCTCTCCCTGGCCCGAGACAGGATGCTGTTGTCCTGCTCGGTCACCATAAATGTGTCCTGCTGGAGCAACTTCCCTTGTGCCGTGATCTTTCCCTGGGACACAGGAAGGCAAATAGGTATTATCAGTCACTGCAATATGACCTCTGTCACTGGCTGCACAATGGATCGTCAGTGAAGTGTGGGTAAACAATCGCCTCTGCAGTCTCTGCGTTTATATCACTGTGCTACAGCTGGGACCGGAAGGGAACTCTGGACGATCTGGTGATAAAGTGGAGTTTGTGATTATAAACACATACTTCCAGAATGCGTGGCACCTCACCTCAAAGCCCTGGAGCCTTCCCACATTCATCATATCGTTGCAACGTTTGGGGACGAAGCACATGACCTCCACTGCCTTCTGTTCAAGAAGAAAAAGAGGCAGTGTGCACTAAACTGCGACGTACCAGTGAGGCAAATGGCACATCAAAAACATATAGCCACGGAAAAAATTACGAGACCACTCTATACATTTTCAAATCCCGCAGCAGGATGCGTCCAGGTTCACAATTTCTAAGACAGCAGTGCACAAGAATAAGGTGAAACAGGACACACTGGGAATGACCCAAAACCAGCCAGACGGCGGAAGCAACTTTCGAATCCCAGAGATGACCGTTAACCGATCTGAGAATTTCTCATGAATCGGAAGGCAACATTGTAACCTTTAAAAGGAATGGGAGACATTAAGTGCAGGTGTGAAGTGCACTGCTAGGTCGTATCAGGGTCCTAGAAGCAAGACTCATGTCTCATAAAGGAAGGAAGAAGCCCTTCATTAATGAGAGGCAGGGAAGAACCATTACAAATACAATACTCACAGACACACACCCTTAAATTCAGAAATGAGTGAAACAAAAAATTGTGCTGTGGTCTCTTAATTTTTTCCGTGGCTGTACATGCTGTCAAGGACTCAATTAGGCGTAACTGCAACAAGGCTGAGCTTCCAAGCAAACAAAGCAAGTACCTAATAAGACTATTCGGTGACAAGAAATGCAACATGAAAACATTCAGGAAACATGAAGAGGCATCGGGGTAGCAGAGGAATTCATGGGACAGATGAGTCTTGAGGTGTTTCTTGAAGGTGGAGAGGGAGTCTGATGACCGGACGTGATTCGGCAGCTCATTCCACCATCAGAGAACCACGCAAGAACATGCAGGACATGCAGCACTGGGAAGCAGATATGTCCAATACTGAGAATTTCGAGAAATGGAAGGATGGAATCTACTGACTGGAGCTGCTGTCATATTTGAGGTTATGCTATGTTATTGTTCTATTTGCAGCAGCACGAGTGACAGTCTTTCCTATGAATGACTAACAAAATCATACCTCCAACTCAACAGTGTCCATTCCAGCCTTGGTGTAGTACTTCAAGAAGTCCTGTAGGACCAAACAGCTCATTTTCTGAGGGAAAACCATCTCGGCTTATACAGCAATTAAAATGTTTCTGAAATGGTATTTCTTCACAGAGATATGTAATGGGAAACAAATGCACATAAATTAATTTCCAGAGAGTGGATACGACCATGGTACAACAACCATGTTCCTCAACAACTATGCATCAAAAAAAATTTGAATCTGAATAATTTGCAATCAGTTGCTCATTTTGCTCAATGAATTGTTTATAAAGTCATTAGCCTGTTTGGCTGCTTAAGATGGATTAGAGTAATATTTTATTTGAAGCAGGAATTTTCAGTAACACACAGCTGATGGAGGCAGGCATGTTATGAAGGACCTTCTACCGCTTCCCGCAGTTCCTAGCACTATACTCTGAGCCTCACCTTGAGCAGAAGCTGATACTTCATGATCCTCTGCACTGGTTTGATGAGCAGGTCATTGAGCTGGAGCCGGTGACCCAGCTGTTGTCTGAGCTCCTGTGCAAAGCAGAATTCATGCTGTGATTCTCACACACGTTAACGTTTAGCTGCAAGCCTTCACTCCGCAAGGGCTTCCTGACCAGAGGTGGAAAGTTCAGGTTCAGAAAGTGCAAATCCAAACCATGATTTTGTTTCAATCAACCAGTTGAGAATAAAGAGTCACAGTAATAGAGTACTCAACTGGTTGATTGAAACAAAATCTTTGTTTGTACTTTCTGAACATGAACTTTCCACCTCTGCTGGTAACATCACTCTTCATTTCTCATGGCACTAATCAATAAAATAATCAATTAGCCAAAAAAACGTTGTGGTACATCTGTAGTACCGTGTTGATGGTTACAGATTCATGTCTTTGAGATATTCCGATACAGTATTGATCTTGAGATTGCACTGAACTCAACCAAAGCTTTAGACTAAAGTGAACTTCATCAGAATGGCCTTTACCTTTTGATTGTGACTATGGTCATATACTCACTTCAAAGTAGGTATCGATGTATTCAGAGACGATGTGCTCCGATTTGGGCTTGTTCTGACAGTACACCACGTACATGTGTAACCGGCGTTCCTGCAACACGTGACGCCACGGTCAGTGACTCCTACACAGTTTTGATGGCCATCTAGAGATGGGTCCAGAGTTCTCTGTAGCACCCTTTTGTTCATAAGCCCTGTTCACCTTGGAGGCTGGCCATAAGCACATCCATCATACTTTCATACTTCATCTGAAATCATTAGCGTTATCATTTTATAAGTGGGTTTTTCACACATGCTAGCTCCATAACTTTCGACATGCCTTTACATGACTGGCCCTATGTTCTCTGGTAGAGCCAGTCTGTAATGGAGCTGAGTGTGAGCAAGCATCCGTTCATGTATAATTTAACCACATTATCCTGAAAGCCACATTAGAAATGAACACAGTCTACCTACACTGGCAGGAAAAAAGAGTACCAATTTGTATCTTTGCTTGTCACTGGGGCTGTACCCTTAAGGGTCTGCCAGCTATACCCTAGCTGTAGATAATGGTATTTTTAAGATACAGAAATGGACTATGAGGAACATTTTTCTACCATTGGGGTACATCTTAGGGGATGTACCTCAGAGTCCATTTCTATACCTTAAATTAGACAAACAGGTACAATTACCTACAGCTAGGGTACAATTGGCAGACTCTTGAAGGTACTCTCCCAGTGACAAGCAAAAGTACAAATTGGTACTCTTTTTTTTTTTGACAGTGTAGCAATTGCTGGGTGGTGAGGCCTGGAAACAGACGGACCTTGTTAGGGAAGTGCTTATAGAGGTTCCTCAGTGTTACTCAGATACAGGGACTGTGTGCTTAAACAGGCCTTCTGTAATGGCGCAGCTTGCGGAGATGGAGGAATGGGGCACTTTCTTCATGGAAGAATCACAAAGCCCACTTTTTGCCTGACTGCCCATGCTGGTTCTGGTTTGCTCCCAGCATCTGACACTCAACATCTGCCTGGTTCCAAGGCTCTAGCCACCTCGCTCCTTTCCAGCTTGGTATCCTTCCACAGGCAGGGCTACCCAAACCGTCCATAAGTCTCATTACGTCTCTTCTCGCTCAATCAGCATGGTTAATGTGACCCATGCACATGATGAGCAGTCAGGGCTGGAACGAGGACAGAGATCATGGTACCCTGGGAGACACAGCACACTGACCTACCGTGCCCTTTTTCCAACCATCAGCTGCACAGCAATGACCTGACTTACCCTCATGTACACAACCAGTCAAAAGGTTTTCTCTGCTGTTATAACTGCTGGAGGAGGTTACTTTGATGAATCAAAGATATGGCATTTTCCTGCTAATAAAGGCACTCAAATGGTGAACATACTGTGTATTTTGAGTAAATGTTGAGTAACGTGCAGATGTAGAAAATCTCAGTGTGTGCAAAGACTTTTGACAAGTAGTGTATATCTGTATCCTGAATTCAATGTTCTTCTACCAGCTTCTACCATTAATCGGCCCTCAACATAAGCTTATTATTACAGTATCTGTGACAGCAGAGGGAATCAAAAAGACACCGTTCCTCCCCCACCAAGGGAACCATGCTCCTCGGGGTAATTATGGCCGGGTTTATAATTGTGTCTTTGTTTTCTTCTTCACGCTTCCTGGCCAGTCACGGCACATCTGCATGGCAGACACCCAGAGTGATACTTAAAAAATTAGTTTGTGAGAGTTGGGGGGGGGGTACTCAGCAGTAAACCAAGTCAGGTGACCTGTTGGGGGGTGGGCTGTCCCGTGACGTTCCTCAGATACACTTACATGCTTGATGAAGAGCTGCGCCAACCTCTCAGGTTCCTCTACACACTTCTCCAGCTCCCCCAGGAAGTAGCTGCATGGAGGGGGGCAGAGCAGTAAGCCATTTCTGTCACGCACACACACACACTGACTGACACAGGCTCACTCAGACTGACATCAATGCCAGAAAGCAATGGATGCTTACTCCTTATGCCAATCGAATATCTGGTGGATGTTCCCAAACACAATCTTGTCCCTTCCCTTCATATCTTCTGGCACTCCCTTTTCATTCATTGTGGCCCTGTAGCCCTTGTGGGGGTCAGAATTTACACAGTGTTACCCGCCAGCCAGGGGTGAATGTGACTCCATGTTTTTCTTAGGGTGACTGCCATGTTTAAATTTAACGCTCAAGTGAGTGGGAGAATGAAACAGATCATCTTAGCGGTGCAATGTGTGGCATTTACCTCCACAATGAGTCCCAGGTCAGTCACGTAGAGCTTCTCCGTCTCAACAAGCTCTTTCAGTACATAGCTGCAGGGTTGCGGTGACAGAGAGGAGGGCAGCAAACACATTACAATTTACTGGACACTTTTTTTCTAAGAAACATACAATTGAAAGCATGGCAGTCTCTGGGGCAATGCGGGTTAAGGGCCCGACTCAGGGGCCCAAAGGTGAAATCACTATGACGATCACTGATTTGAATTGGAGAGCCTCCAATTACAGGCAATGTGTCCTAATGTGAGCCAATCGCCACTGATCTAGCATGAGATACCAG
>JAODJW010000087.1:885694-896077 GCA_026777045.1 Hyperopisus bebe
AGTATGCGGGAGTGATCGAGGAATTTCCTCATGTGAGTATGCGGGAGTGATTGCGGATTTTCCTCATGTAAGTATGCGGGGGTGATCGCGGACTTTCCTCATGTGAGTATGCGGGAGTGATCGAGGACTTTCCTCATGTGAGTATGCGGGAGTGATTGCGGATTTTTCTCATGTGAGTATGCGGGAGTGATCGGGGACTTTCCTCATGTGAGTATGCGGGAGTGATCGCGGACTTTCCTCATGCAGGTTCTCCTTTGGGCTGCTCTGTCTTTATCTGTGCCGTCATCTTCCTTTCCTGTTACCTTCTGATTTTTCCAGACTATTTTCCAAGCAGCGCCTGTGTTTTGCCGTCTGAAAGTCCTCCATCCCTGTGAGGCCCCCAGTCAACCACATGAGGCATGTCGGCATTTAACCCCCTAACAGCAGATTTTCATGCTGATTGATTTTGTGTGCCTGTCTTAGACTCATGTTAATTCCAGCCTCTCATCCTCTCTTTATTAGTCCAACCCGCCATGTTTCCTTCACAGTAAGACTCTGCATATGAGGTTTCTGTTTTTTTTTTTTAATGAATGACATGGCGAAAGATCAAAGTAAGCTTTTCATAGTGCTGAAAACAAAAACACAGAGGCAGAGCCAACGGCCCAAGCAGACGAACAGCAAAAGGTGCTCTCTGCCTATCAGCTCGGCGTCGCCACGGCTACGCCCGTCCGCCTTGGTATCGCAGTGACTGTCGATGGATAGAATGCGCACCCCCAGCAGATCTTAATAAGAGGAAGAATCCTGGAAAGAAGCTGCCCGAGAGAATCAGGGGACTGCTGCAGCAGTGTCACGTGACCCTGCTGTTGCGCAACTGGGACCAACTCCAGACCTAATAATAACCATGACAATAATAATACTGATAATAATGTTAATGATGGAGCTGTTTGCCTGTGGAAGGGCGGGGAGCACTGAAGGCGCCTTCCTTTCTGCAGGGCTTTGCACGTACACGCGCATATCTGGGCCTCCCGCGGCCTCCTTCTTACTCCCAAGCTCCTCAACCTCCCAGCCTGATCGCTTCCAGATGTGCCATCCCCCCAAAGACAAGATTCCTGCTCCTAAATGCATGATTATCGCCACTTTTTATGGTAGCTGTATTTGTTTTTCTGTCCAGGGGCTCTTTTTCACACTTTACTGTGTCCATGGATGGCGCCTTATAGTAAACAGTCTGGTTAGAACATAAAACTCTCTTCGGCTCTTCTGCGCAAGCTACCGTGCTGCGTGTCTGCAGTGAAAGTCAGTGAGGAGCTATAGTGTCCTGCACTCCCCCAGCCCATCCCAAACGCACCCTCAGGACAGCCCACGATGAAGCCGTCTGCCTTTTCGTGGTTGAACACATGTCCAAGTGGAGTGTCTCCTCTTTCCTCCCGATTAATTTTTTTGTTTGAGCCCCTTTTTAAAAATAGTTTTGTCTGTAGGAATGAAGGTTTTCACGTATTCATGATGTTGGGGTTGATGTAGGGGTGGAGGGGAATCTGCCAGCAGCCCAGGGTGATAAAAGCGTATTTATCGGGGCAATGGAGTGAGAGAAGCCCTGTAGCCCGAACTGCACATCCTTCTCACGGGAAGTAAATCCAGACCATGACTCTCTCTGAAATGCTACCAGCTCATTCAAAAGAGCTCAGCGCAGAGAGACAGGCACCAGTCTGGACAGCCTGTACCCCGGGGTCCTCAAAGCAGGGCCAGAATGAAAATGCAGGGCCAGAGATGGGTACTGGTGCTCCCAAGTGTAATGAAAGAAAACGGCGTGTGCTTTGCTTGATGTTTTCCAGGAAACTCTTCTGACTAGAGAATTAAAGATTACCTGCATTATAATTCCAGATTATTTTCTACTTTAAGTGCATATGTTCCTGGTGCTGCAATGCTCTGTGGTTTGCCTGCATCTCCTTTGATTCTCTGTATCAGTCCTTCCACAGCATCCCGAAGTCTTAATACTCCAAGTCATACTGCTAATGTCATGTGACCATTACAGACAGCATGACATCACACATGGTATACTGTATGTGTTAAGCTGGGCCAGGGTCTTCTGCGTGGTAGAAAAGCACACAGATGTCTACTATACATCAGTTACAGCAGTAAATGTAGTAAACAGTGATACTGTAAGGCACTTACAGCATGGAGAGAGAGCCTCTAGATAGGAGTCATAATCTTATAATATCACAATATTTCAAAATTAATTTTCAGCCTTAAAGCTAACAAAGAAATGCAAATATATCCCTTAGAACAATACTGCTGGAATCCTTTGGAAATAAATCCTCTTTTATAATGTCTGATCCTGTTGGTGTCGCAATGATGTTGATGCTATACTGATCCTGCTGATGATTATCTCTTTATCTACGAATGTGCAAATTGCATTTAAATCCATTTTGACACACTCCCTTTTCACATTGGCACCAACTAGGGCAGGTTTTTATAAACCAGGTTGTAAGAGGGGACTGACGTCTGTCACAGAGACCAGATTATATTAGGTTACATACAGACAGAACACATCAGGATTGTGACAAATTTTCATGTTATTATGTAATAGCGCGTGCATTTTGTAATAATCTGCCACATTTTGTAATAGATGGCTTGAATGCAATATGTAGCAATTTATTTGTATATTTTGTAATAAATTATTACATATTGTGGTGATTATTACAAAATGGGGGAGTTGTACTTTTTAAGATAAAAATGTAATACTTTGTATTATGTAATAAGCAATTAAAATGAATGTCTTTATTCCTCTTTGTTGAGTTATTACATAATGCGTTGTTACACACCCACTGTTTGTCATTGATTAAATGGCCAGTGTCAGTCTTTATTTTTGCTGACTTCTTTGGTAGACCAAGGTTCCCCAGTTCCAGTCCTGGAGGGCCAGTCTGCAGGGAAATCTGCAAACTGTGTTGCAGATTGGCTGTCCAGGATCGGAATTGGGGAACTCTGTGTAGATGGCCTGTTGGATTCTTTCACTGTCATATTGAACAGGAGCACCTCCCTACTGATTCCATATTCACAGTTAAGTGAATATCATTGATTCCGATGACTGGTGGGGTTAGATGGCAGTCTTGTGTTCTCCTTGTGTGCTTGGGAGGCGGGGCTTGATGGGGCTGGATGGTAGCTGGACTCACCTGCACTGATGATGTCGAGCTTCCCACTGACACTAGCTGGGACAGGTAACCATCACACAGACGGATCTCCTGTGGGCAGCCTTCGGGATGCAGCGGACCGCTCTTCCATTCCTACACAGGAACACACACATAACGGGCCATCAATAACATTATCCAAGTAGAAATTAATGGTGCCAAGGACATGTGTGCTTGAGGGGATTTCTAAACCAGTGGAAACCAACTGGAAATCGTGTGGCTTCTGAGTCCTGGCCACAGAAGAATGGCATCCCCAGAGCGAAGGGCGCAGATGCTGTCGCACAATCAGACAGCGAGATGGCCCCTCGGCGGCGAGATGTGCTGACTCCACATCCCGCGCTAATGGCTTGAGCACCAATGCACTGCCACTGCACCTCTTCACTGTGGTTTTTCCTCTATGCCAGTGTTCCATTAGTTACTCTTCTCCACGCTGAGAGTGCAGTGGAGTAACCCAATTTTTAATTGTTCCATTTTCCACTCTCAGTTGCCGCAGTTCCCAGGCTTTTTATTATATTACTGTGCAGCAGAACTTCCTCCAAGCTGCGAGATCCCTGTTGTTATAGTAACGAACGGAGGGGCCAGGATGATCATGGGTGTAACTCTTACCAGCTCTTTGTCTGTCGCGGGAGGAGCAGCATAGCGCTCCCCGCAGTCCTTACAGGGGAGGGCCGGGGCCTTGCTCTCCACTCGGCGGACCTGTCGCTCACCCTTGCCCGCCCCGCCGGAGCTGGAACTCAGCTTACGCACTGGGTTGGTCAGCCATTTCTTGAGGGTGCTGACAGAACGTCGAGATCCGGGAGAGCTGGGGGCGGACCCCCCCGAGGCCTGGGGGGGCAGAGAGGCCACAGAGGTGGAGATGCTGCCCTCACTACCCGCCACAGAGTATGACTCTGCAGCATAAAAGAAAGAGGAAACGAACAGAAGGAGAGATTTAGGGTTTCCGATGGAGAACAGGCTGTGGCGAAAGTGCGAGGAAAAGGCTCTGATATGATACTGAAAGCAACAAATGTGCCTTATTTTCAAAATGTCTCGAACATAAAAGTCATTAAATAAGTATAATGTGTGTACTATCAGTATATTGGTCATTAAATCAAAATTATATCCAAGTATGAATTGAAAGACATTCATAGCTGTTGAAAAGTTCCTCCTGGCTTCCTCACATAAATCTTTGCTCTTTGTGCCCAGAGAAACCAAGGGCCAACAGTTTAACAGAGAAAAAAAAAACCAGCACCGGTCAGCAAGCAGGTCACATAGTGGTTAAGACCCAACACCTTCATGGGTTTACGTAGTGGTTGAAGCTCTAATGCTTTCTGAATGTCACATGTAAATTTCAGCTAGAGCGATGAAGTGTAATAAGCATGGCAAAGCAGAGGAGAGAGAGAGGGAGGTCTTGATGGAGTACTCTTACACCCATCAAGGGCCAATTTAAGGGTCAGTAACAGTTAGTTTAGCTGGCCTGTGACCTTTGATTACCAGAATGCTGTCACCTAGACCGGTGGCACGTTATAGCAAAGTGGCTGTAGACACCACTAATCGCTGCTCCGTAATGCTTAGATCAAACTTTCACACAGCCCCTGCCCCCCACCCCCTACTCATCCCTCAAGTGTGTTTGTTGCCTGGATGGGCAGCTACTCAGGCAGAAAAAACAGGAAGTAGGTGGACGGGTTATGGAAGCTGCTCTGCACCCGAGCCTTTACTCCTCAGAGAGCCAGACATCTATATTAAGAGACTAACCATAGTGCTCCTGACTTTGGGCTCCTACTCAAGCCCACATAATAAACATCTAAATGAAATTATTATGCTTTTTTTAAGACATGGTAATATTTTACATCTGATGTCTAAGGTCCATCCACAAAGTAATTGGACCCTCTGAGTTATTTTCCGCTGTTGTTCGTGAGAATAAACTAGTTCCTTAGAAGGTACCACAGCCAAAGTGCTACATATTTCTGGAATATATATGTAGAAGCCTTTTGACATTCTGTCAAACCTCAACTTAACATTATGAGTTCAACATTAGACATGCAAACATGAAACCACAGGGAACAGAACTCTCCGGGCCAGAGCTGGAATCAGTGAAGGCCACACAGAGTCTGATAAGGATGAACAGTATCGAGATCATGAAAGTCAGAAATGTTATGGTAATTAGTTGTCAAAGTGTTGCGATGCTTCAGGGGAAAAGACAATGTCACACGATTGCAGGGCAAACAGTCACGGAAAGTCCTACAGAGTCACTAATGGAGCTTTTCCACTGCCAGACCCAAGATCCAAGCCGTACTCAAGCCATCCTGCAAAGAGACGATTTTCCATTGTAAATTTTGCAAGCTGTATCTTAGCCATGCCCACGCTGACATGGCTGAAGCAGAGCTGAAAGTGTGACTAAACCGAGGTGGATGTATCACCACCTTCTGATTTGTCGAAATGCATACCAGTGATCTGCATTGATATGCATGGGTTATCTGAAGGGACAAGGGCATTTTCTGTATATTATTCATCAGTAGTAGTATTACACACCACAATGTATTGATACAGTCCTGATAACTTGAACTTGATAACTGGAACTTGAAAATTTCCAACCTCTTATTTAAAAGGTGTAGAGAATGGCTGAATGGAATGGATCCGTAATGTAATTTCCACAAGATAATATTAATTCTGCTCGCATTTGATACTAGCGTAACACTACGATTTTCACAGATGTGCTAGCAGAAATTAACACGTAGTAAATCATGATGTACACCGTGTGAACAGTAAATAAGCGTCTGTTTGGTTTTACATAATTGTCGCTCTCAAATCCCGGCAACGCCTTTATCGAACCGACCCTTCTGCAGTGGAAAACCAAAGTAAGCTGGAACCGCACTGTAACTAGTGTCTCTTCGGGCTCCGGGCCGAGTACGGCCTGGAGCCTGTACGTCAGTGGAAAAGGAGAGCAGGGAACTTTGAGCACCTATGTGTGCTAAACCACATGCAGTTCTATAGGTTCAGCTCTCAACACCCTAAGGACGAATTTCCATCCATATAGTCATGGGGGAAGTTCAGTGTATGAATGTCTGATGAGTACAGCGTACTGATAATAGGCTGAGAATTTGTTCTTAGAGCAGACCTGTACACCTCAAAAAATAGTTTCCAAAGTTTATAATAAGCTTTTCTAGTTCCTAAAGTACTTGTGCATGTTTTTGATGTGTTATTTATGCAGAATTTCTTTACTTGCACATTTCTCTTCTCAAAAGCATTAAATAAACATTTGGAGAAGTAGCTTTACTAAGTCAGAGGCAGCTCCTCATTTTTCAGCATGTGTGTCAGGCTAAATGTTCAGGCCGCTGTGTTCTGGATGCTTTTGTCCTTCGTCAGAGACCACAAAGCTCCCCGTGCCAGATCCGAGCCTGAATTTCCTCATGCTCCGTGTACCATCCAGCCCCTGTGGTTTCTGCAATGGAACAAGTTTAGCCTGACGCCCCTGTGTCCGATTGTGGACGGTCTGTAGGTACCTCGGGCGATCTTTGAGCAGTAACCTGGTGGGGGGAGGGGGGTGAGGAAGGGGGGGTCTAAGGCTGAGGTGTTGGAGTGTGCCGTGCTGATTACTTCATCGTATCTCCTCCGGGCGGCAATCGTGAAAACTACTCTGGGGGACTATTATTGAATCGTCTGTTGTCATAATCCCAGCTATTAAAGGCAGGGGGTAGCATGGTTATTAAGGACCTTGCTGGCCTGAAGGTTGTCAGTTCAAGTCTCTGCTTCTGCTGTCGTGATCCTCAGAATGGTTCATGATTGAGTAAGTCTGTGTTTGGTGGAAGCGTCAGATAAGCCAAGAACTCAAGGGAAGAGCAGCAAAGCTTCAGCTTTGGGGTTCTTGGGTGGAGGGATGGAGCAGGCAGGAAGGGCTGATGAATGGGGAGGATGGACAAGATGGACGTGAAATAAAGACAAGTAAAATGGAGCAGAAAGATCCATTTCCCTAAAACAGCAGAGAAAAGAGACACTGTCTGCACCAGTCTGACTTTAAATCCCTGACCCCTAACACACTGCGTTTAAATCTGACCTGAGTCTCTGGACAAGCCCAGCACAAGGACAAGCTCAGAATCCCAATCGGTCATGGAAAAGAGAGATTATCTTCCAACAGCTTTGGTTTGTTTGACCACACTGAGTTTTTTGCCACTGAACTAAGCATAGGGTCCGTTTCTTGGCATTGCGCCCCCATCCTGCTCAGCGTCACCCAAAGCCCGGACCTGAAGCTGCTGTGCTGTCAGAAGGTCCTGCTGCCAGCAGGCTGTGGGAAGCTGTTACCATTTAATGGAAGAAAAGCCATAAGGGGTCCTTCTCTGGAAATCCGCGCCAGAAACAACGGCACCATCGACGGCTTAATTACCATACCTGACTCTGTCTGGTAACTTTGACAGTCATTCCATCCATGTTATTTCAGTCTGTATTTGCGTGTTTGTATGTGTGTCTGTATCTAACGGCAACAGCTCCTTTCAGGATTAAATCAAGAGAGACAGAAAGAAAATCTAGGTTTTCCTTCTGACTATGACAGGCACTAAAATCTATCCCAGCTTCCCCAGTCTGTGGCCGTAAAAGCCTGATATTCAATCAGAAGACTCACTCAATATGGCAACGTACCAAGCTGGCTCACCCCTACTGAGCATCAGGTGGGTGACATAGAAAGGTATGACTTTCTTAATGGCTGGTTAGTGCAGGATCACGTAGCCAATCACAGGCACCAAAACTAGCATATATCATTTCTGACACTGATTTTTTTTTTTCATTTCTATATGTTACTCGTCTTAAATCTACCAGTGGTGGTAAGGAGTGCTTTGTCCAAGGGACTGATTAAATTTGCACATAAAATCAAAAAATAAAATAAAACTGAAGCATTTTCATCACTCTGTTGGCAGTGGGTGCCCTGGCGTCTAAGAGATGGATTAATTCCAGTAATGGTGGGGAGCGGATTAAAGTGCTACTGTTATTAATTCATGCAGAGCCACTCTGAGTCTGCAGCCTCAAACTGACCCAAACAATCCACTTATGCTGTCACCAGTTTAGACACGACAATGGAGCAGAATTCAACGATGAGAGAGAAACCTCAGTCTGCATGGATATCACAGTGGATATACATACTGAATTAATGTGCTGAACGGTGAGCTGAATCTGCCATAACCCACGGTGCTGGAGATACCGCCCTCCCTCTGATGTGCCAGGGCTGCCCATCCTGGATCTCAGGCTCCCACGCTGTGATTAGGTCACCAAATATGGAATGATTTTAGCTTGTGTTACGCTATGCTTATGCAAGGATCAGCAAATACCAGCATTGCCTATGGTTTAATTTCATTATCTTTTAAAAAAAAGACATTCTCTTATGAAAAGTCGTAATCTACTAAACTACTTTAGCAGACTGCAGTGTGAGCGACACGCTCAGAGCAGCCACTGTCGGGTCTGGTTCTGGCTGTGTAGATGGCTGCTCCCTCAGAAGCCAAAGGTACGATACGTGAAATCCCGACTAAACAATCAGGCACGAGTGCAGACCACCCTGCCAGTCTGAGGACCCACCTCCCTGCCCTCTTTATGATGGCTTCGGGACCTGACACTGCTTCTGTGAGCTCACCTGTTATTCCATCCAGTGCCCTGGCTAGCATCGACTCACCGGAGATTCCTCTAACCATAACGACCTGTATTTGAGGCCAGAGGATCGCACTAGACTTTTATCCATGTAGGAAAAGCTGAGAAACATCTATTTCACGCAATGTCCCACCAGGCAAGACAGGTTGAAACAACACCACATCGACAGAGGTAAACGTTCATAAAGATGTGTGAAAGTTGCCAAATTATAAATATACATAAAGAGCACGTAGAATTTATTTTGGTGGCAGACTCTGCTGAAGGTAATCCAAAACAATGCTGATATTTTAAAACCTGGGAAGTTTCAACATATATTTCTTCAAAGTGCCAGTATTATTACTCCTTTCAAAATAACCTCAAAAATAAACCTTAACACTTGCAAAGCCACACCTGATGGTGGTCGGTTATTTTACGGTTGTGGTAACACACAAATAACTTAGCAACTCAGTTACTATTTAAGTGGAAATCATGAACAAGTTTGGTAACTGCATGAAATACACAAACCATTATGACTGATTAATGATGATCGAACTTGGTATCAGTACGTAAGTCACACTTAGTTTCTGTGTAATTAATACATTAAGTAAGAGTGTACTACTACATGATTTGTGCCTCAAGTGAAGCGTTACCGCACTTCTTAGGTTCTCTTCACTCAGAGGAGATCCACACTGACTCCAGCCTATAAGCGATTTATCAGCTCAGAGCTGATGGAGAGCAGCCAGAGGAGGCATCAGTCAACACTGACATCATTACATCAGGAGTGGGGCTGCGAGTGGAAAGTCTGCATGTGGATTAATAATATTATCTGCCTTGTGGAAACACCCCCAAACCACAGACAGTGGAACATGCTTAGAATTATAGTTTCGCGTTCTTGTAATTTTCAGCAGTATAATTTTTCCTGACTTGAAGGTTTTAGGACCCAAAAGATGCAATGAGAGCACAGCTAGATCTCGGGCCTGACCTTGAGCTACTGCTTCTGTCTGCTCTTCCCAAATCAATAAATGCAGATGTCTGGAATACTGCCTCATTGATCCTTCTCTCGGCATCTATGTATGCTTCCTGCCTCCCCTGCTGACTTCCTACTCCACCGGCTCCATAACTGCACAGCAGATAGACCACATGGGGCCTCTGTACAATGGCTCATGAAATTAGCATTTTCATTTCATCTTCCCCAATCGTGGCCAACAGAAAGTTCGTATGTTCTCGGTGATCATATAGATGACTGAAATATCTCATTATATTTAATATATCACATATAATCCTGACCAGATAGTGGCCTTATATTCCTGCAGGGTTAAATCCCTGCTACAGAAACCTCAAACCACATGCACATGCTATTGACAGATAAATATGGACAATCTGTATAACATCAAAAGCCCAAAGAATTGTAAACTTCACAGAAAGAATTCCTCTTGATTAAGCATAGAAATTTTTCAAAATAAAAACAGAACAGCTTGCTTCTGAGACATTGCAATCTGATTACTAACAGATTTAAAATTGATCTAAACAGTACAGACACATAAACTGAGACTGAGGGAGGTACTACAGACACATGGGGGTATAACTGAGACTGAAGCAGGTACTACAAACACAGGAAGGGTATAACTGAGACTGA
>JAODJW010000087.1:896177-909876 GCA_026777045.1 Hyperopisus bebe
GGTACTACAGACACATGGGGGTATAACTGAGACTGAAGCAGGTACTACAAACACAGGAAGGGTATAACTGAGACTGAGAGAGGTACTACAGACACATCAGGTATAACTGAGACTGAAGCAAGTACTAAAGACACATGGGGAGTATAACTGAGAATGAATCAGGCACTACAGACTCATGGGGGGTATAACTGAGACTGAACCAGGCACTACATACACATGGGGTATAATTGCGACTGAAGCAGATGCTACAGCAGTGGATCTATTTCACTGCAATCAATGGATCCTCCAGTCAATAACTATAATCCAGCCAAAGTCTCACAGGTGTTACCTGCAACCTTATACCTCCTAATATTGACACATCATTAATAATTGTATGTTATTGCTCTGTACACAGTGCCCTAGCTGCACATGTCCATCAAATGCCAGCCTCCGCTTGTGCCGCTCTTTGTGGCACCCTGAGGATCTGCAGGGCATGAGCTGCTCGCCAACCTTCATGCAGGACATCAGAAGGATGGGCAGGACACGGCCCACGTCTGCTCACACACGCACACGCTACACGCTAAAAGCCCTGTGGTGCTGGAGCCCAGAATGCCACGTTACCTCACACCTCAAAGCATCCTGGCCTGTTTACACGTTTCCCCCCCAAATAACGATGCAATTAGCAGGAGGTCAGAATGCGTCTGAGGCCTGCATGCTTCCTCCTACTTCAGCAAGCTACCTCCAAAGCATAAATCACAGTTACATAACCCTCAAGACCGCTGCGTGACCGCAGATCTATTTAAAGTGCAGAAAAGCACGGTCTTCAATAAAAAACATTATGGAGGAGTGTAACTAGTGTGTAAGAACAGAGGCTGGTATAAATTAAAAACGGACACTTTCACGCCTCTTAATTTGTTTATTTTCCCATCTTGCTCTAATGGAGAGTGAAAAGGAGCAAGCGGAGTGGGGTGCAGTGTTACTGTGAACTAGCGGAGAGTCTGTCACCCCAGGCTCTCTCTCTCCCGCTCACTCAGCCCTGCAGCCCAATGAGTCAACCACTCTGACCTTGAAGGTTTAAACAAACACAGCTTATTGACTGGCGCTGAGCAGGGTATCCCTCCTCCCCGTCACCTCGACAGACGCAGCCAGCTCCGTGAAGGTGCCGTCCCACCTCCGCACCAAATGGCGTCAGAGGAGATTGGCAGAAGCGGCCAACCAGGGAGCATTGCTGGGTTTAAGCGGCCAACCAGGGAGCATTGTTGGATTTAAGCGGCCAACCAGGGAGCATGGTTGGGTTTGACCGCCCTGCTGCGGGGCCTGATTGTTATGGGCGACCACCCAGCCTGCCCCCACTGTTTCTTGGGCACCAGTTCCAGTGTAATGGGGGCCCTTTATGAACAACGGTGGAGCGTAGCTAGATGATCAGCATATTGCGCAAAGGGGCCAGAGTGTCTGTAGTTCATTTACAGAACTGGAAATTAAGACCAATCTGCCATAATCTGGGCATGAGCAGAAGGGGAATAAGGGATCCCTGGTCAGCCAGCGAACGGACCAAAAGTGTGTGGGTGTCTCAGCTGTCCAGGCTGTACCCTTTATCCTGTCTGAAGATCACCTGATCAGCTGGCACTCTTTAATACCTGCCTGTGAAGCCTAGATATTCGTCTTCGTCTGAAACCGAACATGCCTTAATGCGACAGGCCAAAGCGCACAAGGTCCTAACTTACGCCAGGGGTCCGTCCCAGAAGACGGGACTTAGGTCAATCTGGACATATCTTGGTCATTATAGGAGAGAAGTCAAATATAGTGTGTAACATAAGACATAATATCACACATATTTAGCTAAACCGCTATAGTGGCAGCACAGTCAGTCTGTCTTGGTTCTTGCTGAATGCCGCACACATAGTAAAACACTTCTGCTAACGTCCCCTTTGTCTGCTTAGGACGTCTCTTGGTATTTTTACAGTGTCTATATGCACCTGGGTGAAAATAGTCACACGACATCTATTCGGCCATTTGCTCCTGGCCTCCTCACTCCCCACCCCCTGGCTCCACAAAAAAATGTAAACACTGTCGCACGCATGGTTGTACGTCACTTCGGTGGCAGAAGGCGCCAAAGTGGGATACAAATATAAAAGGTAGGGTACATTACGCACAAAATGTACCCTTATTCTAGCAATAGTTAGCTAGGCGAAGGCACACAGTAACCTTGCTGATTAGCATTAGCACTAGCTATAGAGCTTGAAATTCATTTCTCACAATGGGGGAGAATTCCCTTCTTATGTGTAGCCGATTCAATAGCATTAGCCATGGAATTTTTAGTGGAATAGCATTGCTAGGTACTGACACCTGGGTGCAAATAATATCTGCCTGCTGTATTCACCTGAGTGCAAATAGCCACATTGGCTACCCACCCTTGGTGCAGATGGCATTGTTAGCTACTGGCACCTGTGAATAAATAGCATCTTCCTAAATATTATTAAGGCTTTTATGGGGCCTCGGAAATAAGTATGATGGAACATTAGTTGATGGATGACTGTACATGTTAATGAAAAAGACAGGGCTTGGAACCCCCCCCACACACACACACACACTATGTCTGACAGAGCTGCACCCAGCTAGCTGAAGGGTCCCCCACTGCGCAGAGGGTCTTTGAGGATGACTGCCAAGCTGCTTGAGGATGCTGAGATGTCCCTCCAGCTGCTTTGGGTCCAAACTGCACACAGTGCTCCTCACATGAAGCACAGACCTCCATAGGAGAGCCAAAGATCCCCCTGCTGATGCTCGGAACCTCGGCTTCCTCCGTGCTCCCGTCTCCTTTTCTCTCTCCTCACATTGCCATAGCAACCGTACCCAGGAGAACGAGGGTGAGATACACCCTCAGAAAAGACAGCGAGCCAACAGAAAGATGCACTGAGGGTGCTGTGCCATGGGCATTCCTCTTTGTACGGGGAGGGGGTGCGGTGATGTCAGGTGAAGACGACACATACATGACGCTTGTTATGTTTTCACACTTGACAGCTGGTGAGAATTCCTTCAGAACTGATTTTATGTTACTTTGCAGTGGTTTAAACTAGGGCGCCGTAAAGGGAGAAGTTAGGGCAATTCCAGGGGCCCCTGACTGACAGGGGCCCTAAAAAATGTAGAACATAACTGGATTGGTCTGCTTGGGGGTCCAGTGTGATATGCTGTCATGGGGCCTAAAATCTCTAGCGGCACCCCTGGGTTTGAAAGTTTAATATTTTCTCTAAGATATTTACCTGTGTATAAATCAAAGTTTGCGTGATGATGAGACAACACTTCATACTAAAGAGAGAGATGGTCGCCTGCAATGCCAACATGTGAGAGAGGATGAAGGCTTCCTCTGGAAGCAGTCCTGGATCATCTGGGAGGGTTTAGCGGGGCGGGGCTGACAGAATGGTGTTACTCCCCCTGCTTGGACTTGCTTGACTTTCTTGCATGATGCTGGAATGGTGGGGGGGGGGGAATTCAGGGATCTCCTGAGAAAACTGAAGCCACCACAAGATGTGATGTAGGACAACCAGACACTGGGCAAGTGACACTGGGCTGGGGCAGGAACTGATTAGGGGCCAGTGCAAGATGGCACACCAGCGATGCCCCCGAAGTTATGACAGGTCGTCATGGACCGTCGCCCATGTGTTGTAACAGATTCTTTGCAGGTTGGCCAGATGAAGTAGATGTGACACCACAGCTAAGGAACACAGCTGAGCTGCTGTGAGAATTGGCCCAATCAGCTTAGTCCGCCCCCAAGAAGCCCAAATATCCTTAATCAATTTTGTGCTGTCCTGTGGTGTGACACCCTCCGCTTCAGGCGACACGTCAGCCTATTCATGCATTCAGCCTCATGCTTCATGCCTCGCATACATTTATGTGGGTATTACTTCGCCATGTGGGTGAACAAGTATCTCAGGAAAGCAAGAGCTCATTACATGCCTACAGGCAGCATGATATAGGTAGGATGCTAGTCGCCCTCCTTCACATTAGAAATGAACTTGCTAACTATAGGGTCGGGGGAATCACTTAGGGGGCGGGGGGTAGGGGGTTTCCCATCTGCTGATGTGGTTTTCGTGCCTTTCTAGCTAGCAGTGCATTTTCCCTGTTTCCGCCAGGTAGCTTGATTATGAACACAAAGAGCACAGAGCCAGTGGTATGGGAGCCTAAGGGGAGAGTCAAAAAAGAGAATGATTTCTGAGAGAAACAGAAGGAGTAAGGAAGGAAGAGTGCAGGCCTGGACACAGGGTTATAACCAGCGGAGAGATAAAGTCGGGGAGAGATAAAGGAGGGAGTGGGAGAGTGCCTGTATAGAAGAGGTGGGAAGTGGGGGTCAGCCAGGGGGCTTTCCTGAGGAAAGGAATTCACATTTCTTGCAAGCACAGCTTTCACTCAAGGTTTAGGCCTCCCTCCATTCTCAGTGGGCAGAATGGCTCTCAGTCAGGTTACGTTTGGAGTTGGAACAAGTCATTTGTGGGGAAGGGGCACAGCGACTGATATGAAATTGTTGCTCACCATTAAATATCAAGCTGTCTCTAATTCCAGCTTTGCTTTCAGCTCTTTTTGCAGCATTTTCCATTGTCTATAGCCTTCCGCCTCATGTGCTGATGGGCAAAAACAGATTTCTAGTCTAATTCATGGAGGAAGAAGGTGTCTGCTATTGGATCATTCTGGAAGAGGAGGAGCTTCGCTCAGTTTATGAGAAGCTGAACACATCAGCTCTACAGACACAGGAAACAATAGCACTGGTTGGGAAATGTAGGGAGTTACCACACTGGAGAAACTATTAGTAACAGAGGAGAACTGTTGGCAATGACAAACAGTTGTAGTCAAGGAACCCATTAACCAGTTAGCATCAGAGGGGACCTGACAGCAGTGCCAGTGAAAGGGGGCATGCTAGCAAAAGGCATGATGTATTAGCATTGGGGGACCTCTTAGCATCAGAGGGAATCTATTAGGTTTGGGGGACCTCTTAGCATTATAGGGAATCTGTTAGCATTGGGGAACCTCTTAGAATAATAGGGAATTTGTTAGCATTGGGGGTCCTCTTTGCATCATAGGGAATCTGTTAGCATTGGGGGACCTCTTAGCATCATAGGGAATCTGTTAGCATTGGGAGACCGCTTAGCATCATAAGGGATCTGTTAGCTTTGGGGGACCTCTTAGCATCATAGGGAATCTGTTAGCATTGGGGAACCTCTTAGAATAATAGGGAATCTGTTAGCACTGGGGGTCCTCTTAGCATCATAGGGAATCTGTTAGCATTGGGGGACCTCTTAGCATCATAGGGAATCTGTTAGCATTGGGAGACCGCTTAGCATCATAAGGGATCTGTTAGCTTTGGGGGACCTCTTAGCATCATAGGGAATCTGTTAGCATTGGGGAACCTCTTAGAATAATAGGGAATCTGTTAGCACTGGGGGTCCTCTTAGCATCATAGGGAATCTGTTAGCATTGGGGGACCTCTTAGCATCATAGGGAATCTGTTAGCATTGGGGTACATGTTAGCATCATAGACAGTCTGTTAGCATTTGGGGATCACTTAGTATCAGAGGGAGTCTGTTAACATTGGGGTACATGTTAGCATTAAAGAGAATCTATTAACATTAGCATTGATGAGAATCTGTTAGCATAAGAGGAATCTATTGGCATAGGGGGGTTAGCAGGGAAAGGGTATAAGTCAGTGTGGGAGGGGACTAAATGCTGGAGATTGCACAATTTAACATAAAGTAATGCAAAATTCATTCTTTTAAGCCCCATGAACCGGAGGCATCACAGCATGTGTTTCTTGCACATATTGATTGAGCTGATTATATGCCTGAAAAAGCATAACGTGGGAAGGATGTAAGGAGGAACACATTCAGTGATTAAAGTGTGAACACAGAGATGATCCTGGAACACTGTCACCCCACTCTATGTACAGAAAAAAGCATGAGAATTTTGGTAAGCAAGCCCAGCCTTCATCTTACTACCGCTGTTCCGGGTTCTTCTCAGGTCCGTCCCACTGTACGATTTTATGACAACGCTGTGGGAAATGCCAGTGGCTTATTGCATGCCGGAGGCGAGTGGAGAGAGAACGCAGGCTATCAGGTATTAGCAAGAGCGAATGAGGCACAGAAGATGGGCGGAAAGTGGGTGGAAGGTGGGTGGACAGAGAAGATTGCTGGCAGCAAGATGTGTGAGGGGTCGCGGAGGAGGAAGAGGCCAGCACCTGCGTTATTATCATTTTGATTCTTAAATTAGTGCTTATTTTTATATTATTAGTTTTTATTTTAAAGATTTAAAGACACTATATGGACAAAAGTATTGCAACACCTGTCCATTACACCCACAGAAACTTTGATGACATTCCATTATAAATCCATAGGCATCAGTATGGAGTTGGTCCCCACTTTGCAGCTGTAACAGCTGCCACTCTTATGGGAAGGCTTTCCAAAGATTTTGGAGTGTGTCTGTGGGAATTTTTGCCCATTCATGTGAGGTCAGTCACTGATGTTGGACGTGAAGGCATGGTATTCGATGGGGTAGAGGTCAGGGCTCTGCGTGGGCCAGTCAAGTTCTTCCTAACCAAACTCAACCAACCATGTCTTTATGGACCTTGCTTTGTGCACTGGAGCACTGTTATGTTGGAACAGAAAAGGGCCTTCATCAAACCGTTCTGACAAAACTGGAAGTATAGAATTATCCAAAATGTTTTGGTATGCAGAAGCATTAAGAGTTCCCTTCACTGGAACTAAGGGGCCCAGCCCAACCCCTGAAAAACAACCCCATACCATTATCTCTCCTCCACCAAACTTTACAGTTGGCACAATGCAGTCGGGCAGGGAACGTTCTCCTGGCATCTGCCAAACTCAGACTCGTCCATCAGACTGCCAGACAGAGAAGGGTGATGCGTCACTCCTCAAAACATGTTTTCACTGTCACAGTCCAGTGACAGTGTGCTTTACATCACTCCATCTGACTCTGGTGATGTGAGGCTTACATGCAGCTGCTCAGCCATGGGATCCCATTCCATGAAGGTCCCGGTGCACAGTTTTTTTTGCTGCAGTTAATGCCAGAGAAAGTTTGGAACTCTGTAGTTACTGAGTCAACAGAGCGTTGGCAACTTTTATGTACTATGTGCCTCAGCACTCGGCGACCCCACTCTGTTTACAGTTAACTGTTTACAGTTGACAGGGAAGAAATTTCACTGACTTGGAAAGGTGACATCCTATGACAGTACCACTATGACCGTATTTGAATTCACGGAGCTCTTCAGAATGACCCATTCTTTCAAAAATGTTTGCAAACCTGACTGCATGGCTAGGTGCTTGATTTTATACACCTGTGGCAATGGGTCTGAATGAAACACCTGAATTCAATGATTAAGAAGTGTGTCCCGATACCTGTATCCATATAGTGTATATTTCTCTTTATTTTTATATATCTTTTACTTTAGTTTAAGTTTTAGTAATTTTCTTCCTAGGGATAGACTGAAAGTTGTAGTTATTTTTTGTGCCTGATCCTGCATGAATGCACAGCACGCATTATGTACTAATGTCCTCAAAATGGGCAAAGAGTGTTCCAGACACTATTAATGGCAATTAAAGACAAGCAAATCCATTGCTTTAGCTAAATAATACTAAGAACGATAATGGAAAGTATTTGCCATTTGTTTTGATTTTATTTCAGTTAGTTTTGAAAGCAATATTTACAGTGTTCATTCAGAGTTTTTTGTTTCATTTTCATGTCTTTTATTTTAGTTTACAAACATTTTTTGTTATAGTTCTAATTTTCATTAGCGATAATAACCTTGGCCAGCACCCAGCTAGTGACAGATGAATCTGAATCCAGCTGAATCCAGTGAACCGCCAACAGCAAATTGTTACTATTTGTTTGGACACCTCAATAATCTATAGCTATGACTGACTTTCATTTCATTTTCATTTTAGTGAAAAACTAATTAACAAGAAAGTCACAAGGGTAGAAAATGGGCAGATTTAATTTGTCTCATAGTCATATTTATTTAATTTACTCAAAGCTTCTCCCATTTCACTGTCTGCGTGTTTCGGTACATGAAGCATTCAGTCCTGCAGTAATCACAGCTGACAGGAGGCATGAGACACAACACGTACCTCGGAGACGCTAATGTGTAGCTGACAGGTGAAACACGGAGCCTCGCAATCTGCAGCAACCTGTACGATCCATCGTTACTGTGACGGTTACAGCTTCCTGTTTGCTGGGCATTTTGTGGTTTGGTGACTCACTTCTAAAAATCATGGCTGAAAAGTTCCTCTTTTTTAACTCCTTGGTCCAAATTTAAATGAAGCACTCAGTCACCTGAGCAGTCAGCATGAATGATCCAGAGTAAACATCCATCCATCTATCGATTCGAAATCTGCCAGTTTTCTGGGTCCGAGTCGCCAGGGCCGCAGTCTAAGCAGGGATGCCCAGACCTCCCTCTCCCCAGCCACTTCCTACTCCTCTGGAGGGGATTCCCAGGCAATCCCAGGCCAGCTGAGAGATAAAATCTCTCCAGCATGCCCAGAACACCTCCCCAGAGAGGCATATAGGATGCATCTGAGACAGATACCCAAACCTCCTCAGCTGGCTCTCTTTGATACAGAGGAGCAGTGGCTCTCCTTAGAGCACCTTCTGAATGTCTACTCCCCTCACTCTTCAGTACAGTAATATTATCATCTCGTAATCAGAGATTTTCCTTCAGCTCTCATGATGTTTACCTAAAAATATCGACGCACGTGCACCAGCATGACCCTTTAGCCTCAAAGCCTCTCTAAGAGGGAATCACAGATGTACATGTGCTGATGATATCCTTCCAAGTCAGGCTACACAGGATCATCACCAGCACTTTGCACGTGGGGCTGCGTCTCCCAAATGGATTTTACCTCCTGTGCCCATAATCTGCAATGCCGAGATAAGACTTCCGGCCCAAACACTCCGATACATGAAGCGCAATTCTCCGAAGCAGCTTCAGATCAGCATCAGCTTAACGAGGAATGGGGGGCTGGTTTCGGCGAGGAGAGGGAATCCTGCAGTAGCAGCCTGGCCCCCACCGCACCACCCACACACAGAGGTGGTGTCTTAATTGACGCACCATCACAGCTACCCAGACAGCACATCCAGTCCATTTGTCTGCTCTCTCCTCCCTCACAACCATAGCACCAGCAATCAAAACGGCTTTCATCCAGCTAGGCCCCTCCCTGGCCCGCTCTCCTCTCCCATTAGGCAGGTGCAATGCTCATGGAGGCGTGCCTTCAGTTAGCAGAGAAATCCGCTGAGGATTTTCCCGTTTGCCCATGTTTCCTCCCATTTTTGCTGTTTATAGGTTTCAAGAACAAACACTCAGTGAGTCCAAAAAATGTCCCCCCCAACACACTGTCACTCAGATAAGGGACATTGCCAGCCAAGTCTTGTCCCACTGGAGTGGTGTTTCTTTAAGAAAATGAATCAGCCAATCACTGCTCTTGTCACATGGTGGCACGATGCCTCTAATACATCACATGCATGCGACATAGAGGCACGTATGAGGGAACCGGAAATGAGCTGAAAGAGTAGGATGAAGTTCAACCCAGGGGAATCTAGCTATGGGGAAGGGCTGTCCTTGCAGCAGAAAGGCAGCTCCTTAGCCTAAATGCATTTTCATCTAACCCACAGCCATCATGAGAACATCAACTCATGTGAGCACAGCTGGATTAGATGCTTACACAGGCAATGCTGAGTATCAATATAACCCCCCCCCCCCCCGGATGACGCATGCCACAAATCCAAAGCGTTTAATAATGACAGGAAGGCCATCTCAGCTCAGTGCTCGGAGCTAAATATTGAGTTTGGGAGCACGGCAGGGAAACTTTGCTGTTCAATTCTATTCAATTTATTTTTATATAGCGCCTTTCACAACAGAATCGCCCCAGGGTGCTTTATATGGGTGTGTTGTGATACATTACAACATCATTAAAACAGAATATCCTGACAGAATATGCCGTTGTTTGCATCAGCTTGCTACTGGTTTTGTTGTCTTAGACTAATGCAAGGTCTTGCATCTGCTTAAGTAGAGAAATTATGAGGTTGCACTCTATCAGTGCACTGTAGCCATTTGAAAGCTACACTGTTTCCTGTAACTGCGTCGGAACTGTGTTACTGTAACTGCTTTTTAAACTACATCATATCACAGCACATCACTTCTTAACACCTTTTTATTCTGACACCCTGCACTGGAAACAGAGGAAGAAGTGACTGAATTTGCTGCTGGGAAGCGATCGAAAGTGAGTGGGATGTTTGTTTACTCTGCGCGGGGGGGCCGGGGAGGGGTGGGGGTCTCAGACTGCACGGACACACAGACTGCGGCTCATCTTTGCCGCTGGAGTACTGCAGAAGCACAGGTGCCAGGCGCGAGTCCTACAACAAATAAGGACATTAGCATATCGACATGGCGATGCTGTGACAAAGCTCTGTGCCATTTACCGGCAGCTTATTTTAATTAGCATTACTGATTCCCCAGGCAGATGCCCTCATACATATTTCTTACACTTTTATACCGAAGCCCAGATTTACGAAGCATTTGCATCGGTATATCTGCACCGTTGCTGAGGGATATGCCTCTGTTGTACCTGGAAATAAAGTGCAGGCATTATTTAGCAACAGTTTGAAGATGCAAAAATGAAAATGATTTGACCCGTAAGCTTTTTTTTTTGCTTTCCACTGGTTTGAGGAAAAAAATCTGTCACCCTGTACGATATAGTGCTTGCATTGAGGTGAATGAAACTACAGTGCTATGACTGTGCATGCTTGTGTACTAGGCCCCATGCATGAAATCCTCGCCTGCCATTAAGTCAGAGGGGAGACCGACAAACAGCAGCTTGACACACTGTGGCCCAGCGGGACTCAGTTAAACATCACCATCCCTGAGAGACAGGGCAGCCTGCCTCCTGCCCTCACCTCATGTAAACACACAAGCAGCTTATAGAGTTCACTGTCGGCATGATTCCGGGCAAGTGAATGAACAGATTGCATTAGCGCTGGATCAGCTATTTCACTATACGGTAGCCTGGAGGAAAGAAGAGTCAGACAATCCAGAGCTTGTTCCTCTCACTTCTTCTGTGGAAAGAGCTGAGCCTTGGCAGACAGAAACGGGGTAAAGGGACACAAAAAACAAATAAGCACAGGGGAGCAACAAAGAGTGATGGGGTGAGACAGAAGAGAGAAATCTCAACCCTGCTGAATGGCTGGATAGCCTCTCATTAATGGTCAGCCGGCCACATGAATGAGCTTTTTCTTGTTCGGATATCAGAAACACAGACCCAGAACAGCCCCTGCTTTTCCAAGCCTCATTGAAGGAAACAGAGGCCGAGTCCCAAGACTTTCAACCCGTCCAGAATGAAGCCAGGAGAAGGAACATGCATGCCGTATTAAAGGCACGTTTTATTTTCTTTCGACTACACGAATCTTGTGTAAAACATGCTACGCTGAAACCACAAAACAGCAAAACAGCAGATTACAAAAGCAATCAACAAAGCAGAACCAGGCTGAGGTTGCAGGCCCATGCAGCCAGAGAACTTTCAGAAAGCAGCACCATCCTGGAGAGGGGAATGAGGGGCTTCTCTCGGCAAACAGGAAGGACCTCTACGGGCCTCGGTCAGCGAAGCTGAGGTGCGTCGTGTGTCGCAACCGCAGTGGAGACCCACGATGCAGTGCTTTGCATACGCCAAGGAACGACGGTGTGTATACTGATCCTACTCATCTCTGCATAAAACATGCTGTAGTCACAGAAGGGGGATTTTGGAAAAGAGGATAAACTGTTCAAAGCTAAAATTGAAGCTCGGGAAAAAAAATGCTTGTCGGTCCTGTTCTGAGCCCAGCCGTGTTTGTTTGTTTGTGGGCACGACGCCCGGAGAGGAGAACAAACAGACCACGATGTGTTTCGTGTTTCAGAAATACGGACGGCGCCGTATTGAAAGCATCGCTCGCTTGTCAAAGAGTGACAGTACCCTGGCTTTTTTAAGGGTTTGAAGAAAACAGTGAATATGAGCAAATAAAATAAATCTGGAAAAGGCACAGGATCATAATTAGATTTTTGATCATATAAACAGTTGTATTTGGCTGTGAATTGAACGTGAAGGTAGTGATTTTGGCTGGACATTGATTGAGTAGCAAACAGGCCGATCCAGCAACATCAGCATCAGGCTGTTTTTCAAGTCTGTCAAAGCTGTTTGGGGTTTGCCAGCATGCTAATCCAGGCCAGGATCCATCTCCCAGGGAAATGCAGAGGTGTTTGAGTATGTACAACTAGAGAAGCAGGTCCAGGCTTGAGATATCCCCAGGTCTGTGGAGATAGTTGTTGGTAAAATGACCATCTATCTATCTGTTGGCATTGTTTTGTATACATACCACTCATTACATCGTTCCTGCTGTGTCTCATCACTGCAATTTGTCTAGGCGACTAAAAGCACAAGATGGGCTCTAGGGGGGGGATTCTGTAAGGCAGACTTTTCGGGGAGAGGAATTTTATGTGTGAGTCAGGGTTTAGTGTCCCCACAATCCACGGGTCGACACACACACACGAAGGCGAGCTTCCAGATGTGTGTGAGAGGTCCTGCTTACATACATGAGGCCCCAGCCAGAACTGGCAGTATTTTCTCAGTATTTGTTTTTAAGGAGAGCGAGGCCTGAAATAGCTTCCCCCCCACGTCTGGTACAAAAAATAAAAAGTGCGTTAAGTGGAAATAAGAGCGGGGATGCAGAAAAGAACATCTGTTGCTCCTAAGCGGAGAGGACTTTCGGGGAGGAGGAGACCGGGAACTGAAACCCGAAACAGGGCACCGTGCGGCGGGGGGAGTGCAGAGGCAGGGTGCACGGGTACGAGTGCCCGCCTGGGCAAGGGGGCACCACTTGTACAGGGGTAGACGGAGCACATAGAAGGAGGCAGGGAACAGGAGAGCAGCCACAAGCAGGCATGGAGGTGGAGGGAGAGATTCTGCTGAACGGGCGGACGGAGAGAGGATGAATGTGAAAGGTTAAAGGTGAAAATGAAAGCAAAGCACTGACCTCTGACCCTGGCGTAGCAGCAGCCACACTTCAGCAGCACTTTCCGGAAGAGATGGTGGCAGGCGCAGCCCCGCGGGTGGTGCCCTCCCCTCATGCTGTATGCCTGGCGTGAGTCACAAGGTGGCCAGCGGGGCGCATGGCACTGGGTGAACGCGCACTCTCACGCACACGCGGGCGCTCGCCTTCCCACGTCCGGCGATATATATCCCAGAGACGAGGATGGAAGAGACGAAGACCGGAGAAAGTCAGGCGATAGCCGGGTCGAGGAGCGTGCTCCTCCGGAGGGGGGGGGGGGGGAGGAGGAGGAGGCGAGCGTGATGCGGAAACGCCAGGAGAGCGGCGGGCCAGACGAGGGGCAGGTGGGGAGACTGAGCTCTGCTCCCGTTCGCTGTGCTTCCCTCTGGTCAAATAACGGCTAGGAGAGCGGTGGGGAGAATGAGCGAGCGAGAGGGAGAGAGCATGGGAGGGGAGGTGTAGAGGAGGAGGAGCATGCGGGCTCCAGTTGCTGGCTATTCCAGGCTGTCCCCCCCCCACCACCCCCCTTTTTTTCCCTCACTCTTTCCGTCACTCTGTCTCCCTCCATCCCTATCTCTATATCATGTTTCTTCCTCCCTTCCTGTTTGCCATTTCTTTTTTTTTTTCATTTTCTCCCACTCCCCCACACCCCCAG
>JAODJW010000087.1:911684-922359 GCA_026777045.1 Hyperopisus bebe
ACAGAGCTACAGACACAGAGACAGGCACACGGACACAGAGCTACAGACACAGAGACACAGGCACACGGACACAGAGCGACAGACACAGAGACACAGGCACACGGGCACAAAGCGACAGACACAGAGACACAGGCAGCTGCTGTTACATTAAAGCCAAGCAGAAATAATGATATTTTCTCAGCCAATGGGCACGATGTTAACAGACCACAGGATTACCTGCACTCTGGCTGAATACCAAGCAGGAGGCCGGTTGGGTGGGGTCAAAGAGTAGGGGGGGGGCTCACATTCCTCTTTGCACTCTTTACCTCACCATACTCTCTTTCTCCTTTGATTTCCATATTAAACATTCCTCAACAGCTGCAAAGCATGTATTTTATTCATTTTTTTTTCTCATTTTGTATCCTTAATCTAATATTTTCCGTAGAATCACACACATATGGATTTATTCCTCTAGAATGACTTAAATGTACCACCCTCCCATGTCTCGCACACACAGTCCAGGCTGTGCTTCCTTCCTAAATCCTCCTACCCCCCACAAACACATACACACACACACACAAACATGGCCATCATCAGCCAAACATCACAGGCAGAGATATCAATCCACCCACGAGATTCGAACTCTGGCCCTTATTCCCTTAAAAGCCTTGACCTTATGGGCTAGAGAAGTACTTGGCCTTTTCAGTCAGCTAAACAGGATCATTGTGTGAATGAATAAACAAGGTGACCTGAATCACCCATTATCCAGCCCCCAGCCCCCACCTCTAACCTATTCTGGTGACAGGAGTCTAAAATAAACACATCTGAGGCCTGCTGTTTGTTGTGGTAGTGCTGGGCAGTACTGTGTACTTTCCGGATTTTATAAGGCCGTGCAGATGTTCACGCTAATGCTGCCAGTGCCGATGACTTGGTGTTTACATCCTCATTACCACTCAGATGACATCACGTCCCATATCAGCATTATCTCATGGCTATGCTAACAGCTCTGCTAATGGCTAACAGAAGAGTTATTAACCTTGACGGATGGGCATGGAATGTATACCATACAGCTGTGGGTGAAACTTTTTTGCCTGTGCCTATCATAATATTTTTTTTTAAGGAATTTTTTGCCCTACCTTGCTGTTATTAATGTTTCAAATGATTACATTTATAACTGTTTGTATGTTGCCAGGTATTTGTTTACTGTGCAGTAATGTGTAATTGTAATTGTTCACCAATTTTTTTACTTGGGATAGTTTCGGGATTATTATTCACTCTTATAGGGATGAAGTTCTAGCAACAGCCATCTTCTCTTTCTCGCCTTCTTGCCTGCAGAGTGATCTAGGAATTGGCGTAAGCTGCCACCTTGGTGATCACTCTGTGAAGGGTGTGTAGACTAAGCCTCACACACTGCATTCTCATTATGTATTCGTTTATAATCGCTGTGCTGCTCTTCATTTGGTAAGTAGGACATCCCAGGAGGAATATTTCCAAGAATCAAGAACAGTGACATCGTACCCTCCTGACCTTATAGACATGAAAGTGAACAGATACCATGTTTATTAGATATCAACTCCATTGTGTTAATATTTATTTAAAGTCAGGAGGTGTCCCACCATTGTGTAATACGTGTCTATAACATGCTTTTTAGAATCACAAAACAAGGACATATTTATCAAAAAAAAGTTATTTGCATGCGTTAAAGTATAAGCATAAAGACTGTTAATATATGTGTAGTATTGTCTGCAAGGAAGAAAATATGATATCATCCGCATGCTGCATATTTGTCATGGTTCCGCAGGCAATGCATCCGTGGTTGCGTCCGGTTGCCTAAGCAACAGGACAGCCTGCTCTGGGCGGATGTTTTAGCTGCTCATTAAAACCTAGCGCAACAGGCATCTCCGATCGACCAGGGTGCAGGAGGCAGGGCTGCTTCTGGCGCCATCTGGTGGGGAATGGAAACTGAGGTAATGGAAGAGCGTAAAAGGAAGAGGTTAGCTGAAGAAAGAAAATAAAAGAACTCATTTTCATTTAGTGTAAGATATTCAGCTGAAAAAATCATTGAAAAAATAAATGGTACTTTAAGTTCCAGTTTTTCCGCTCGCCATGTCAGACAGGCACTTGGAACAAAGTTGGGCATTAACAGTGCAGACCTGTGTAAAGTGACACCTATTAATGGAAGGCATATTTTCAGCATGCTTCAGTTAAAGCCAAGCAATTTTGCATTCAACAGCTGGGAGAAATGCAAAATTGGCAGATGTGTAATGAACCCTGACTGCAGCATCAGACTGCAATGTCCCTGAAACAAGAGCAGAAAAGAAAAATATGCAAATACCAGATGTACATTTTTGGTGTCACTGATATCATTTATTCATTCAGCAGACAAGTTTATGCAAAGCTATGTACAATTGAGAAAGCAGGGCATTATTCCATTCAACCATGAACCCTTGACCTCCCAATCACACAGTGGACACCAAATCTCGAGTTCATTCAGTTCCTGAAAAAGATTGACTCTACTTCCTCAGTGTAGCTCTACAACCTCTGAATGCGATTTACACCAACTATCTTTTTTTAACCCTTGTTTTTGCTCTTGTATCTCACACTTTCCTGTGGCTTCGGCTCGCATAACTCTCAGTGTGAGGGAAGCAGCAGAGCCGCAGCTGATCTCGTGCAGTTAACCGGCTGGATCATGTGCAATGGCTCACAGAACACCTTGGACTGCAGACCTGCGCAGGAACAGAATGACTCCCAATTCCTGGAATCCCACAGAAATTGACTGTATCCATCTCACTGAATCCCTATGTTTGTCCCCTGTGACAGCATGTAGGGCAGCATGAGTTTTTTGGTTATATATAATCTCAGGATCATGACAGGAAAATCAGAAATCAGATTGGAAAAAGCACATTTGACAAATGGTAGGCATGTCCCACACCGGAGTCTGACACCCGGAAAATGGAATGTGCCCTTACCTGCATTGTCTCTGATGGTTCTCACTTTACCTTTTCTTTTGTATTTATATATTCAGTTATAGAGGCATTTGTGCGCCATAAATCACTTTTTCATTTGCACCTTAACCAACATAAATAATTAACATCACCTGACTGGAATCCTAGAGGATGTTTTCTCAGCCTTTAGGTTTTTTGAGTACCATAGAATACTTTTTGGGTTATACAATACTCCCACAGTGCTTCAAGGACAGTTCAGAAAACTGATGGACTTCTGTTATTATGTTTTCTGTCTTTTCTTCTGCATTACAATCATTCACCTGGGGTTTTCTCTTTCAAACTAAATCTTCTGCTTTTATAGAAAATCTTTTTTGTTAATGGTATAATTTGTTTAGCATATTTTAGTCGCAGAGGTGACAGAAACAATGAAGTAGCGAAACCATCTGTGAGTCTAAACATGCTCTAGCATATGTGAGTCACAGCTGTACATCTAGTCAATTTTTTTGCCTTCAAAATTGATGCTACTCTGTTCCTTTCATGGAACAGTAAAAAACTTTTCCTGCAGCTTAACCATGAAACTCTATCCACCCATCCATCCATCTTCCTGCTTATTGTGTTCATGGTCACGGGTAAAACTGAATGTTATAATTTATGCATTATGATGCTAAAAGTCACATTTACTCCAGGCTGTTTTGTAAATTAATTTAGTGCATTAATTATAACCATCTGCATTTCAATGAGTAATTTGCTTAAGGAAAGTTATTTAAGTGCAGTCAGGGCTTTCAGCAGATGCTGTAAGGACCTCACGCCTGGATACTCACAGACACATGGCTGCTCCCACTCTCTGACACGCTAACTGAAAGCACACGGATACTCACAGACACATGGCTGCTCCTACTCTCTGACATGCCAACTGAAAGCTCACAGATACTCACAGACACATGGCTGCTCCCACTCTCTGACACGCTAACTGAAAGCTCACAGATACTCACAGACACATGGCTGCTCCCACTCGCTGACACGCTAACTGAAAGCGCACGGATACTCACAGACACATGGCTGCTCCTACTCACTGACGCGCTAACTGAAAGCTCACAGATACTCACAGACACATGGCTGCTCCTACTCGCTGATGCGCCAACTGAAAGCGCACGGATACTCACAGACTCATGGCTGCTCCCACTCTCTGACTGAAAGCGCACAAACAAGTAAGCTCACAGCAGAATCTCAAACATGATGCACATGCTCACTGCTCACGTGCCGAAGTGCCCGTCGCCACATGTGGAACAGCAGGGGCATCTTTAGGAGGAGGCCTGTGTGCAGATGTACAGGCCAAGGCAACGTGCAAACAGACAAGGCTGCAAACACAGAGACAGTAATGCCCCCCCCCCACCTCATTTCCTTCATTGCTACTCCTTCTCTGAATTGTTACCGAATCCTGATTCTCGGCTCAGCACTGATCCCCCGCCTTCCCTTTCTGCACTGTCCCCCCCCCCACAGTGCTAAGTGCCTTTTATGGCAGGTCTACCCAGGGGAAGCTGAAAGGCCGTCTCATCTGCACTCAGTAGCAGCTCCAGATTGTCTTCGGGGGGGCATGGGGGGGGTCATCTTCTGAAGACGTGAAATGAATGCTGTCACTGAATTCTGTCTACTAAGTGCAGGTGCACAAAACGAAAACTCACTCAGTCCACAGGAAGGTCACCGACTGTCTCATCTTAAAAACAACAAAAAATGGATGAAGTGAATTTAGGGATTTGCTCTTCAGTAATGGCTAAGATTCATGCATATATTTCTGAGAACTGCTAAAGTTATAGTTTTGTCACATATGTGCATTTGGGAAAACTCCATCCTGCATTCTATGATCAGCATCACTTGGAGTAAAGGGCGGGGATCTGATTGGGGGGGGGGGGGGGCAATCGCGCCTCGTTTACAGACCTGTCTGTGGTGGAATTTAAAACAAAGCAAGCCTGACTGAGAGGAGACTCACAGTCTCATCTTGTTCAGTCGCATTTAATAGATGGCAGTTTGCACTGCCCCCTAGTTGCCAACAAGGGTACTTCTCAGCTCGACCACTGTAGTGGTACTCCAATGCACTGTACTTAGTTATTATTGCAACTATGTTTATTTTCATTATCGAAACAGGATGACAAATGTACCACTATAAAACCACTCCCTTTAAGAATTTGTTTTTCCATTGAATTTTGCTTCAGAGACATCAGTTTGAACATACCTTTTGCATTTGAATTTTTAAAACTTCTTTGGGTTCTTTAAGGGCCTGGTTGAGTGTTAGATAATATGCATGTAGCTACAGAGACATCAGTCGATCCATCCATTACCATGCTACACTTTATTGTGTCACATGACCCACCTCAGAGTGTGTGACAGAGAACATCCAGCAGATCTCTCCAGAGGGGAATAATGACAGTCTACCGCTCTAGGTTGTAGAGAGCCAGGAGTTCATCTGAACAGAATATCCCTGAACTGTGGCGGTAAACCACAGTGCAAATCCTTAAATACTCCAGCCATATTGGAAGCCACAAAACTGAGAAATGGGCCACTGACACAAAAACATTTTCTCGTTGTTGATCTCTCTCAGTTGACCTTGCAGTCTCTAGGCCTGAATCATGTGACTTATTTGTGTGTCATCGAGGCTTTTGGTTCACATCTGTAACATGTAAGAGGCTCACGTCTCTGTTTTTATTCATTTGGAGTGGTCAGAAACTGCCCTATTCCACCAAACAGAAGCTTCTGTCTGACATATGTTGGCCTGAAGCACTGAAGGAACACGGCCAGTCTGATGTTTTTATTCCGACGCGACACAGAGGCCGGCATACTGCCCCCGCCTTGTAGTGACAAAGTCCAGCTCTTCCCGCAAAACTTCTCTGTAGCAACCACAAGACATTTGGAAAGGGCTGAAACATCAAATACGAGCAAGAACAAAGGCTTCATTCACTTTATGTTGTTTATTAAGATAACCAGACTGCTCTCCCCACTATTTCTGTTTCAGGCCTTTAACTGGTAACGAAACTTAAACAATACTTTGATCTGGAAAAAAAATTAATCAAATAAGCCAAAATAATAGTCAAAGGCACAAACTATATAAGGTCAGATAATGTCACAGAATCTCAAGTAAGGCAAAAAGCCCGAGGCAGGTGTTGCTGGAGTGGATAAATAAGTCAATACGGATTATGTTTAATTAACGTAGACATGAGGCAAGAGACAACATTGATACAGCGTGCAGACACATCGTATAAGCTGTGAGCACATCAGTGTTCCCCTGCTCAGTGTCCCAGATAGTGCTAAAAGAGCTCCGCAGTGGGTAATTCATGTTTGCCTGTAATGAATAACACCATCAGATCAGCGACACGCCACCTCACATCCACAGTAGTCATAACAACAAAGGTCAAGTGTTATTTTGGGCTGTTCCTACATCAGTGTCACAGGCTGCATGTTTAGAAATGCTATTGCAACCTGACATTTAGCATTACTGAAATGTATTATTTTGTTTATCACTTGTGATTGTTCTCTGCTCATAGTCACATACATCAGTGCTTTGAACAAGTTTTTTTTTTTTCATTTGAGAACATAAAACTGATGAGGAAAGGCTGAATTCACTAATCAGATTTAATTAATAAATAGACCTATTAAAATCGGTCCGGTGAAACAAAACCCTTTGTTCTCTTGAAAAATATCACCGCAATCATCATTCAGCTTACATTCTCTCTGCGGTCGCTGCAGTAATTTCTCACCACCGCCCTTGAGTTTGGCCACTTCCATGTTTAGGCAAAGTTCACCAGCCCCCATTGTTATTTTCTTTAATAAGGTATACAGGAAAACACATTTCACAAAGGAAACTTCCAGAAATGTTGCGCTAGATGAAGAAAACAGTCACTTTCTGCAATGCCATGTGCCCAGAGCCCTGGCAGTTTGCCAGAGAAAAAGCAAGAACGGCTCCTTCATTCTTAATGTGCCTGCTTTGTTCAGTTTGCTGCTGCTGAAGTGATCCATTAAGTAGGTTTAGCAGATCCACCAAACTCTGATTCCTGCTCTGATTTGAGATTCTTCCAGCTTAACAGAATATCAGGGCAGCTTGACGACCTGGAGTCCGTGTGGCTTTGGGGCTCCCTGAAGTAGCTGACCTCAAGGTTAGCAAAAGCTATTAATAACTGATCTGAATACCTGGCTCTCACTGAAATACTCCTCTCATAATGTTCGATCACTACTACTACCAGACTAAACATATTAGTCACTGGAACAGCTACCTGAGGGCAATTATGCAGCAAATTATTAAATTATCAGGCTGCTATCTATCTGTCTGTCTGTCTATCGATCCATCTGTCTATCTGTCTTTCCATTTTTCTATCTGTCTCTCAGTCAGTCTGTCTTTGTGCCTGTCTGTCTACCATCAGACTGTTCATATTTCAGTAATTAGCAGAGGCATACAGTAGATGTGAATACATTTTATATCTTCCTGGGTAACAATCTTATTTTGCATTAAATTAGAGAAGGATGTATGGTACAGATGTCAGATTTGATTATTATGCCAGATTGTATAGTTACTAAAAAGACTGAAAGTGACACTTCTTACCAACAGTCTTTACACCTCATAGGACCTCCTACAGCATGGTTTCATCCTGTTCATCCTGGGTTTTGCTGACCATATTTCCTGAGCTTGATGTCAGCTTCAGTGGGCTAACAGATGTGTTGACTCAGGAACAATGTTATCAGCACTATCCAGGTACCGTCAGGTAGACTATCATTCTGGAGTTATCAGCATGGTCAAGTTTGCAGATGACATCACAGCGACTGGAGTCGTGTTGGTGACAAACGTGCCCACAGCAGGGAGGTAAAAGTCCAGGCATTATGGTGTCAGGTGAACAACCTCACTCTGAACATCCACAAGACAAAGGAGATCATCGTAAACTTCAGGAGAAACAGAGGTAGTCATATCCTACGTGATATCAAAGGTTCACATGTGGAAATTGACAGCAGCGTCAGATTCCTGGGCATCCAGCTTGCAGACTCCCTCTGATTTTTCAACATGAGCTGCATCCTCAAGAAGGCACAGCAGAGATGGTTCTTCCAGAGGAGGCCAAGGAGCCCCAGATTGGAAGTTAAGGTCCTAATCTGTACTGCTGTGCTTTTGAGAACATCCTGGCAGGAAGCATCATGATGTGGTTTGATAATCTGACAGACCAGGATCTCAAACTGCTACAAAGTTCAGTCAGGGCAGCTTCCAGAATGACCAGCTCTGACCTTCCACAACTCCAGTCCATTTACCTCACCCCCCAGCCTAACACTACACTTTGTTGTAATGGGAGAGGCAATGTAGCTGAAGAAGTTTGGAGTATTATCTGAGTACGCATGACAAATAAACCTGAGCCCAGGCACGTACTCAACCCCCAGCGCTGGGTTGTCAGAGTATGGAGTGATACTCTCCACGCTCAGCTTTTGTTTTGATCTCATCAAAAAATTAAAGGGCTTCCATGCGACTTCCTTATAGTGATTTGTTATTCTAAGTAAATGTTAATGAGATATTGATATTCATTATCAAATAAAGTCTCACGCTGGTGGTTAACTCACGCTGTTACATCGATCCATGTATTTTGGTCTTGGGCTGCATATTTTCAGGAGACGGGAAAGACTTTGGTATTTACGCAGGATGGGGGCAGTTGGGACCAGGGGTCAGAGGCCATTTAAAGGGACAGCACACAAGGGAAATCACACAGACTGGAAAGGATCACCAAGTTGATGTGTGGTGCTTTAAATTTTGACCACCGTTAAGTCGTATCTCACTGTCACACCAGTCTGACCAGTCTCAAAAGGTGCACCAATAGCCTGGTTTACTGGCTCCAGATTCTCATCTTTGTACATCACTACAGTCCCGTGACTGAGCACTCAAATCCGAAACCCCATGTGTCCTTTATGATGCCATGTTGCATGTGTTTAGAGCTAACAGCAAAAGTATTTTCCTGGAACAGGAAAGTCACTGGCATTGCTAAATCCTGGCTACTCCACCTCTATTCTTTGTCACATGACCCATAACTTCCTGTTATCCTGCATGAGGGATCGGAACAAACTGTACTGCAACTGTGTCTTCCCTCCAAGTCAGCCAAAGTGGCAATCAATAAGAAAACCACAAAAAGCCAACAGCCAGCCATTTACCATACAACGTGACAGAAAATATTAGTGTCTTACCCCCATCTGTTTTCTGTATCTATGACCAGTCTGGATTACCATGATCCAAAGTGATCCTGAGCAGCATAGATGATGGAGGTCGGAGTGGAATAGGGCTGATTACCAGTTTACTGCAAGACACTGACACACAAAGAGCAATAAAAAGCGATTTATTCACTGTAACAACACCCAAAATTAGGAAGGTGTTACATTTGCTTCAAGAAAATAGCTTGCAATTAAATGGCCTTGGGGCATCAGAGCTCACGTGACACCTCCATAGACCGAGATGGCATGAAAGATGACAGCACACCACCTGTCTAGGTGATCTGTGGTTCAGTAACCATGTATTTATGATTTATTTGGATGCAGCAGCTAAAATTAACCATACTGAACAGAAACCAAGGCGCTGTTATATCAGGAAGGAGGAAGTTAGAATTCACACTCATTCACTTGATCTACTTATCTATTCACTCAATTGGTTCTCTAATATCCATTTTTTCTGTGCAGATCTATGCTGTAACACAGCTAGTAATTCGGGCCAAACTCCTGCTTTTGGGGTACAACCTAGAACCATCTTCTCCCAACATCATGTCACTGAACCATTTTGCCGACGACATCAGATTCACTGAGATGGATTGGCATGAGCGAGAAGCTGGTAGCTTCCCTCAGGAGTGAACATATGTTATTGTCCTTGAAGTAAAGAAGGCCAAGTTTGTACTGGATAGTATGCACTCTCTGCTGAGTGGCTATGTATGCAAAGGACAAGAGAACATCCTGCGTACTCCTATATCTAGGCACCCTTATAGCTCCAAAGAAGTCCAAGATCTGGTCATGTAACTGTCAGCAGAATGGAAATGTGACGTCCAAAATGATGATGTCTGGTACTCTTACACAGCAACACCAACAGCACTGTAGAGTTAACCACTACAACTCCTGTGGAGTGGGCATCAACTGCCCAGGTGATCAGAGTCATAAGGATCAGAGGATGAGCAGCACATATCAATAAACAAAAAAAAGATGTTTTTCTAGCTTTCTTCATCAGCAGAGTAAGAATGTATCCAGCCCTTTCTGGCTTTAGCCAAGAGTATAGCCCAGCAGCTTTGGTACACAGCTGGCATCCCGAGGAGGAAGGCATGCTTCACAGCTGGCATCCCGAGGAGGAAGGCATGTTTCACAGCTGGCATCCCGAGGAGGAAGGCATGCTTCACAGCTGGCATCCCGAGGAGGAAGGCATGCTTCAGATCAGCTCACATATGTGGGATTGGGCAGCACTTTTTTGTTTTCTGGTCCCTTACTGAAGGACGTGTGATTAAAATTACATCTAGTGTGAATGGGAATCCTTCTGTTCCCTTTGTTCTGCTGCCAGAACATTTCCTTTTCTGTGTGTTTGTCTGTTCAGTAAGGGGATGTAAACAGACAATAGCTGCAGCATTTAACAGAGTGATAAAAGTACAAATAAAGGTGCAACAGAATGAACATGCAAGGAAAACATCCACAATCACTGTGACGGCTTCTGGAACACAGAGCAAATACTTCCAAGCTGTCAAGCATGGGGGATCTCCTGACTGCTTTTA
>JAODJW010000087.1:922815-940384 GCA_026777045.1 Hyperopisus bebe
ATAATTTCAATTCTTACATGTGGATTTTAATATCTGATTGATTTAAGACAAAGGTTAGTGTTTATGAAACAATAATGGGAAAATCCATAAAATCAACCAAGATGAAGGTTTTTCTTCAAAATATTATTTTTTATGTCTGAATGTCTGAATGAGTTTCAGTGACTATCCGAACATTCACAGTACATCATTACTAAATTGCGTAATTGCTAAATGAAGTAAGATACTTGTGTTTTTTTGTGATCAGACAAAACAATGTATTATCGTCTCATGCACACTAGCGCCACCTTGCGAAATTCAGCAGGATTACTGTGATGGTGATCAGCATGTGTCACACACAAATAACATATTAGCAGTGATATTTGTGCTTGTAAGAGTGGAGATGAAGGGCGTTCCTTCTGCAGGCTACTAATCTCAGCTTCTTCTGCCAGTAATAAGCATACGGTCAATAACCATCAAATATACATGACTATTGAAAGCCTTGCACTTTAAAACCCTCCTTTTTAATGATGAGAAACACAAAGCCAGCCCCAGTTGGCACAGACAGCAAAGCAGGGCACACTGGGTTGGACTGTGTATTTATGGAGGCAGGAAGGAAACGACAAAACACAATTGCTGGGTTAAAAGTTTTTAACCAAGAAATGCAGGCACTGATGTCATCGTTAAAACATGAGCAGTATTCTGAGCAGAAGGTCACCTGACTGATTTGCTGCCCAAGTTTGGTGCCATGTCCAATTACTGCCAAGATTCAGTGTCTCCTGAAATGCTCCCTCTGATCCCATAAGACAGTGTCCCGAGATTAGAAATCTGGTGCTGTTCTTTTGACATGGGGCTCAGAGGGAAATTTTTAACCTTATTTTGAGGTGGTTTGAAGCAGGGCTATTCAAATCACGGTCCTCAAGGTCCAAGCACTGCTGATTTTCCCGTCTTCTTTTTCTTGTGAGCCAAGTATGAAGCCTCTGTGGCCAATCAGTTATTAAACTAACTACTTGGGAGAACTGAAAACAAGGCCTGAATTTGGAATCAGATTTGAAGAGCCCTGGTTTAAAGACTTGTTGGAAACATTGTGGTCGGTGGCCTGCCCTGAAAATCTTGCTCTCACCTCCCATCTAGTGGCTCCACGACATAATGGGGGGTCACTGACACACAACTACCCCACTATTACACTTGCAGAGCCAAATGTTAGCAAGCTAACAAGGTATTGGTCCACACAGTTGCCCTTTGGACCAATCAGGAATGAGCTGGGGCACAATTACTTGTAAACTCACCCTATCAAACCTTTTACACAGATATGTTTAAAAGCTGTAGTTCACACACAGCTGTGATTGTACATTTTTCACACTTGACTGGCCATTAACACTCAGTGTCTGTGTGTTTAAATCTATCTGAGAGAATAAAGTATGAAATTCTTCAGATGAAAGACCAACACAGGAGACAGGAAATTGCAGGCTGGTGGGGGGTTAATCTAATACAATATGAGGCGGGGCCCCTTTAAAACCACCTTTAAGAAAACACTGTGAAACTACAATACATATTTCACTCAGAGAGATCACTTCCTTCTGGTCTTATCTCTCTGCTGACACTCCTCTCTTCACCATGGCCACCCCCACCCTGCCCCAGTTCAAAAACATTTTACCAAACATCTGTTCTATTAACCATCTACTTGTAAAACTTTAGTTAAAATGCATATAACATAAAAATAAGCTCAAGGTCACCAGAACAGCAATTTTGTGTCCAACAGTGTGGGATTTAAATTTGTTTTGCGTTACACAGCCGTGTATCCGCTGGTCCTAGAATGGCCCTGCCCACCTGGAATCACAGGTACAGGAAGAGGAAACTCTCTTTTTCATTAACAGGGAATTTCCTGCAGAAATAAAACTGCCTTCCTGTACACCTAGCCTTGGATTCAACGGCCGGAAACCCTCTGAGTCGCTCTGTGTAAACGAGAGCAGAAGAGAAAGGCATTTCCCGTAGACCTCAAAGGCTGTACAGACAAAGATCTTCTTGCCTCCCCTCCCTTTAACCCTCTTCCAAAATCTTATGCTTTAATGAATAGTTTGCATTAAGACCTTCTTCATTAGCATTCAGCAGGGTATCATGACAGAAAAGGGGGTTAAAATGTTGCCGGTTCTCATATGTGCTACCAAACAGTTCAAAGGTGATGGAACAACAGTGGTGGAGGCATTGTGTCGATTCTCGCTAGTTTAGCCAGACAGAGAAGGTGCAGCTAGTCTGTCTCAGTAGTTCCCTGCTGAAGGTTGTCAGTCGAGCACCGGTTTTGTTCTTTGTCTGCTAGAATTGACACTTTGACCCCTTGTGGTTCAAAACCAAGGTGCAGGCTGAGGATGAGCTGTGGATTTGCGTGCCAGTGCTTTTCAGATTAATGTCTCCATCATGTTGTGCGTCATAATACTGACTTCCAAAGCTCGCGCCGAACAGGAAGCTAGGGGCCAAGGTGACAGCCAGCTCACATTGTCCAGCATAACAATGCAGCATCAGCCTGAGTGCCTGTTGCAGAAACAACATCCTGTTATATGTGAACGTGGCATGGAGATGGAATGAAAAAAATCCTGTAGTGGGGGACATGAGTGGGGGGGGGGGTTATGTCATTTTTTCACAGACACCAGTTTCTGTTTATTTAGATTCTTTTCTCCCTCCTCCAATCAGCAGGACAGTGTTAGAGACTGGGGTCAGGTACAGAATTCTGGCATCAGAGGGACATGGATACCCTGGCAGATTCAGGGGACTCAACCCTTCAGGTTGAATAAGTAACATTATATGTGGAAATGGGTGGGGGGGTGACATTTTGTCAGGGGGTCAGAATATATGGTGCTCCCAAGACATGGGGTTTCTCTTTGACTGTAAGAAGCAAAGGTTTATCTGTCACTGGCTTCTGTTAGCAGGTTGCCATGAAGATTTTTAACTAGTCCTAGGTTTTGTTCTTTAAAGAAAATGACAGGTGACTGAACTGTCACAGGCGTCCCAAATATGGATAAATAAATTTCCACATAATAAACATATGATACACACATGCTCCCTGTGTTACGATGGTCCGTCTAACGATATTTTGACTTTACGATGGATAAATGTTTTTCAGTTTCAGTACATTATTCAATAAATTACACAAGATATTCAATAGTTTTTAATATATAAATTAGGCTATGTTTTAATTATTTTGCCCAACTGTAGGCTAATGAAAGTGTTCTAAGCATGTTTTTTGGATAGGCTAGTCTAGGCTGTGATGTTTGTTATATGTTAGTTGTACTGTATTAAAATGCATTTTCACCTTACGATAGGTTTGTTGGAACTTAACCCCATCGTAACCCGGGGAGAGGCTGTATTACTTTTGCTGACAATCATAAATAATGTTCCCACAGTTTCCACTGAATCCTAAATATATTAGCTTATATAAGTTTGTTTTCATGCAAGTATAGGCGCTTTTTTAACAAATGTTAATAGATCGAGTCAGTGTTGACACGGTGCGGTATAGGAAGTCAGTGAGCTGTGATCCAACATGTTTCTCATGTCTTCAAAAATCTGAAGACCATGATGCAGAATTCTTCATCTGGTCCTAATATTTATGTCGTATGAAATTAATTTTAACCACATCATGTGATGGACTTGCATCCTATGCCTGTCTCACACTCTACTTCTGAATCACTACATTCCTAACCAGATGAGCAGTCATTGGAAATGAACAGCTTCTAGAATGTTGTTAAACACCACAGAATTGTCACGATTTTTATGGCACGCATCCAAGCCAACTTAGTCATTTGGACATTTGTCTGTCAAAAACAAGCGAAGGAGACCACTTGAAGTCCCTGCTACATTTGTCACACACAAAATCTACTGAGACAGGATGCAGTTGCGGAAATCACTTTACTGAAGGTAGAAATTCCACAGAACAATCCAAAGCCAAACATGGTACAAAGAAGGTCCTACGGGCAATGCAGATAAACAGGAGTCAATAGCCATGAGGCAGAGCTCAGAAACTGAGCTAAATGCAAGACAGACTTTGAAATGACCAGAGTCTTCATACACATTCTCAACTAGAAACTGGAGGAAGGAAAAAATGAAAAATGAAATTGGGCGGAGCCAGTAGTGAGTGGGCTGGCAAAGTCAAGCAACACCGAACCAGAGCATTTGGGGGTGGCGGGGAGAACAAGCGAATGACTCTGTTAACATAAGCATCGAACCTTCAAAATATTATTCAAGAAATACAGGAGAATATGTTCTGTTCTCGTCCCCAGATATATAGCCAGGCTATATTTTCCACTTAGTGCCTGATTTGTCTCTCTTGAAATACAGATCCATATCCAGTCCTTCTGTGATGAATGTAAGGCCCAGCACAGTTTTTCTTGTGCGTAGTTCCTGGTCTCCTGGAGGGACCTACACTGCCTCCTAAGAGAGCTCTTAAAATAACCCACGAAGCACATCCACAGACAGAGTGGCTCATGCAGCCCTGTCAGCACTCTCATCTCAGGCTTATATCCACTGGACTGCTGGCTGTAATCTGCTTCACCGTTCACGGTTCACCATTTTGAGGATGACACCATGTACAGTTCCTTAGCAGGGAGGTGGGAGGGTGCCGGCACACATCACACAGGTGGAGGTAGGTGTGGAAAAACGCTTAGTTCATCCTCCCTGACAACCAGGTTCCCACTGGTCCGTGTCCAGGGATTTCAGCTCCAAACAAACCCCCCCCCCCCACCCCCCGCTGCTCCATCATTGCTCTTTGCAGTCTGGGGTGTTCGGTCTGATTCTAGTATTTAGACATGTCAGCAGTCCTATGAGCAATATCTCCTTAATGTTCTCGTGTGAAACTCCTTATCTGCTTCTATAAGAAGCGTGTGCTCATTTCATCATTTCCTGTTGCGGGAACTGACAAGCCAAGGTTTCAGCACATCATTGACTTTGAGTTGTGGATGTTCCTGCCTCCCAGAGAACAGCTGTGATGCAGGAATAACTGGGTCCTTCACTCGGCACGCGACTCCTGGGGTCTGGGGGGGGGACAAGATAGTAACGGTGGAAAGAGCCAGAATGGAAGACCCCCGGCACAGCTCGGGTCCAGCCAAGGAGACTTTGAAAGTGCCCGATTCCTTAGACGACGACGACTCGGGGAGTGTGCGCCCTGACAACTCAATCGTCTCCTTGTTTGGGCCCCAGAGGAGAGGAGCAGACCATGCCATGACGCTGTACCAAGCCTGTGCCAGGAATGAAGCCCTAGTTGTCCGTGAGATCCTACAGAGGGGCACCACACGTCAGGAGGTGATGGAGGTGGACATCAATAGCTGGGTAGGTGATCTTCCTGCTCTCCATCTCCTCAACTCAGTCTTCGGTCATGATTTTATAAATTGAGTTTCTGCTTATGAGGAACATCGATGCTAATGATCACAGCACTGGATGCACAACTGAGACACAGACACAGACCTCAAAGCTGACGCTGGTTCCTCTGTGTCGCCCCTGCCTCTGACCTCAGAACGGCTTGATGGTCGCTGCCTATAAGGGCTTCCTGGAGGTTGTCTTTGCCCTACACAGCTGCCCCTATCTGGACATCAACCACCAGGACAAGGAGGGAAACACAGCACTCATGATCGCTGCTCAAGCAGGTCAGTACAAAATGCAGCTTCTGCTTTTCCCGTTAACACCCTTTCACTTTAACACTCAGGTTAACACTTTACCTGCTTTGGGCCCATTCAAACTTAAAGGTGCTCTTATTAATCATTGTTATACTGATAACAACTGAGCTGTCAACGTAGCGATGTACAGTGCATATCCATATCTCACAAAGCAGGGAGCATGTAGACTCAGTCAGGAGATACAGGCACCCCCTTACACATTATACTCACCAATCTGACTTTTATCCAGAGCAAACACAGTACAGAGAAGGGTTACAGTTTATATGAACGAACCCATGATGTTTGTGTCACTACCACAATGCTCTAGTCATTGAGCTACAGCAGTTGTCTATGAGGGATGTAATGGATAATGTAGAGTGTATACAGTGCTATTTATCAGAGTATATTTAGAAATCCAAAAATGCTCAAACGACCAGTAACAATAAAAAGTAACAAGCTTTCTTCTGTTCTCCAAAAAGTCACAGATATCTTGTTGGATGGCTAGAAGAACAGAGCTTCACTTCCCAAATCTCTCCTCAGGGGCACCTCCATTCCATTATTCATTAAATTTCATAATTATCTCACTTGGTTAATTACTTAACTTAATTAGGTAACTTGTCGAGGCACTGATTAGCCAAACATGTTCCAGTGGTTTCTTCGAGAAATACGTGGACATATTGGATGGTTATTGGAAATACTGGGGTGACTTTGGGAGAGGTTTTTGAACACTTTTTGACAGAAGTAAAATCAAATATCAACATCAAGATAATTCTAACATAATTATCTTTGGTGGCCTTTGACCTTTGCTCAGCCCTGTGTGTGCCATAAAGGTAATTTTTGTGGACCACAGCTGGAGATAACTTTTTATTTTTTAAATCATCGGGAGACTGTTATATGATCTGCTTTACCTGAAGTCCACAGAGAATTAATTAACAACTTCTGCAAATCGTCAGCATGACATCAGAGTCATTGCTCAACACATTTCCATTTGTATTCTCTTTATTAGTGGGATTAACTCCCATTTTTTAAAACAAATCTTCTACAGCCACTTTTTCTATAAGACAGGGCCGATGCCTATGCTAGTGATTAATTGCCCCATGAATTATCTAAAAAATTGTATATCTTAATGTTGAACTCTCACTAAAACATTTATCTAGATTCATGACACAGTAAACACGACGTGCAACATGTGAAACTATCAGCCACTATGGAGTTATGGGAATGTTGGGGTGCTCTGATACTAATAGCTCTGATTATAACAGTGAATGTGTAACTGCTGGGGATATCTACAGCTTGCATTCCAGGGTATTTGAAAGGCGTTCTTGCCAGTGAGGACACTGAACACTGCAGTAATTCCTCTGGAAAGAAACTTACTTGTGTATTTGGTTCATCATGATATGAATCAGACCTTTATAACTGTCACACAGCAGTAATCATGAAAATCCAAACGTAAACCTTCATAACACCATCAAAGACAATGCACAGACATTTATCAAACCATGTCTTCCCTGGACATTATGGCAATTTCATGCAAACCTGAAAAACACTGCATGTTTAGTTTTACCTGTGCTGTAGGTGTTTTTCTGACTTTGCATGACAGTATGAAATCAATTAATGAAACAGTAAATCAAAACCTCTAGCTAGCTCCACTGCTGACTACGACCTGTGTGCCCCAACTCCTTCAGGTCATGTGACCATTCTGAACTACATCCTGAATTATTACCCCGGGGCAGACATGGAGATCCGGGATGCCCGTGGCTTCACGGCCCTCATTAAGGCGGCGATGCAGGGACGCAGCAGCTGTGTCGTCGCACTGCTCATGGCTGGTGAGTGACAAAGCATGACAAGGACCTCCACCCTCCACCAAGCTCCCCAATGTAGACGGAGGGGACACTAAGCCAGCAGAGCTGGCAGAGACAGTACACTGCAGCAGAAAGAAGAGATAAGGAAGCTGTCACATGGTCATGCGTTTAAGATAAGACACCACATGACAATCTGTTAGTTGTGACAATCGATGGTGACCCATAAAGATTAAAAGTGCACTTAAATACAACCACAAACACAAATAACAGCACTGAGAATCCAGAACATGCAAAAGGTGAAAGGGAGTGTTCAGGAAAGGCAAAAGCAGGACACATGAATTGATGAGGTTTAGAGACAAGTCTGGACAATTTTATCTCTAAACGCTGTCAGCTGTCTGTCACACTCACCTTGCCTAGACTTTGGGTAGCAGTATGTAAACTCACTGGGCTTATTTTGGTCAGTATATATTTACAACTGTCTTATAGATAATCATAACCATTCCCTCTCTTGTTTATGTGTATGTGACTATGATGGTTTCTACAGCACGTGTCACTGCACAGTGTGCATCCATCGTATTTTTATAACATCCCTCACTGCACAGTATGCTGCTGTGATATTTGTATAACATTTCACACTGCACAGTGTGCAGCCACAGTGTTTGTATAACATCCCTCACTGTGCATGTGCAGTCATCGTGTTTTTATAACATCCCTCACTGCACAGTATGCAGCTGTGGTATTTGTATAACATTTCTCACTGCACAGTGTGCAGCCACGGTGTTTTTATAACATCCCTCACTGTGCATGTGCACTCATCGTGTTTTTATAACATCCCTCACTGCACAGTATGCAGCTGTGGTATTTGCATAACATTTCTCACTGCACAGTGTGCAGCTTATATAATTTAGATGTTCTATAATTCAGTGGTTCCTTTTCATCCCGTCTCCATAGTAATTTTCCTACTTCCTGTTTTTCTTGCAAAATGAAAGTAGATGGCATCTGTCACTATGTATAGCAGTTGCTTCCATAGTTTCTCCTTCATTATAATGCTCTTATCCTGTTTTTCTTCCTTTCTTCCAACCATCTCCCCAATCTCCCAGGTGCAGATCTGAATGCAGTGGACACCACATGCCGCAAGTGTGCACGGGAGTGGGCCCAGAAGACGGGACGCATCGAGACCCTCCAGATGCTCCAGCGACTCCATATGCAGCCCCAGGCCCAGCAGTTCTGTGAGACCTATGTGCTGGAGTGGCCAGAGCTAAAGTACCTGGTGAACAAGCCTGCAGTGGCCAGGAGCAGGGGGAAGCAATTCTCTAGATGCCTACGTTCCACCTTCTCCTTCCGGTTCCTCCAGGACTCCCGGGACAATGGCGTGCTGGACCATATGGTGCGAATGACCACTAGCATCCACAGCCCATTGGTGGTCACAGGTTGTCGCCCGCTCTGCCCTAGCAGCCCCCCGGAGTTGGGCAAGAGACGCCTAGCCGTGTCGGAGCTAACTCAGCAGTTCTCGGTGAACAGGTTGGAGGAATGTTCTGTAAGGCACTGCACCGGCTCCATCTCCTCATCCCCTCCCTCTGTGACTTCCTCTGCCTGCACCTCGCTGGCCTCCTGCTGCCCCGACACACCCTGCAGGACCAGCACGTTCTCCGCGGCCTCCAGCAGGGTGCAACGCTTCATCTCGTGGGGCTCCAGCACCCACAACAGTGTCTTCCCGGCTGGCTGCATCCCCCAAATCAAGGTGATCAGAGCAGGAGAGGCCACGCCCAGGAAGGAGAAGATGAGGAGGAAGACCAGGGGCTACCTGGAGCCACCCAAGTGGAAGTACAGGGAGATAAAGGAGGACAAACAGAAGGTGAAGGAAAACCAAGAAATGGAGAAGAGAGAAAAACAGTCATATGACAGGGTGAACGTCAAGGAGACAAAGTGAGACCAAACAAGTCTGATGCCAGCCGTCATTATGCCTGGGGTCCCCGGCTTCTTTCACTCCCAGTATTCATCCTTCATCAGAACAATTAAATGGATCCTTTGGAGCGCCTGTATGCTTGTGATCTGGGGTCAAGCTGTGGCTCTGGGCTCCCGCCCAACAATTATAGTCAGCTATTTCCGACCATCGTTCTGTGAGCCAAGTCAAACTTCAGGTTTCTATTAACACTTGAATCTGAAACATTTCTGGACACCTTATAGAGGGAAATTCTAAGAGTGATGGCCGTCATGATGTCGCATCACCCTGATATTGAACTCTTTGTTGGGACGGAGAATTATTTACCTTTTGTGATAAATAAAGTGGTTCTTAGACAGTGCCCTTCTCAAATAAAGAGAACTTTGTTTCCCTCATCATCGTGATTCATATTCTGCCATGTTAATCCACCTCTGTCTACAAGTGCTCAGAGTCCTGGATGAAAATACTCAAACTATCCTCAGTCTTTGTTGAGTTCTGGTTTAAAGTTTTACACACATGTCCTGAGACAAGAACCAGAGGTGGAAAATTCAGGTCCAGAAAGTAGAAATCCAGACCAAGATTTTGTTTCAGCCAACCAGTTGAACATAAAGAGTCACAGTCACAGAGTACCCAACTGTGAGTACTCTGTGACTCTTTATGTTCAACTGGTTGATTGAAACAAAATCTTGCTCTGGATTTCCACTTTCTGGAGCTGAACTGTCCACTTCTGACAAGAATATTACAGAAATACATTTTTGTCCAAAAGAAAATGCAAGTGAAGATCAGGCATCACGGTCAGCCAGTGTACCTGAAGCATTTGTGGTCAAGGGCCTTGTTCAAGAACCCAGTGATGACATTAAAAGTCCAGCCAAGGAATCTGAAACAACAATCTTCCGATCAGTTACACAGTTCTAAACCATAGAGCCACAAGCTGGCTATTCCACTTCGTTAAGTAAATAAAGGATGCTCATAGAGTCTTTAGGACTGACAGTGAACTTCTTTGTGGTGGGGGACAGTTGTCATCAGCATAATAATGATATATAATTACCCTGAATTTATATATAAATGTATAAATGATCTAGTACCACTTGGTTGGTCAGGAAAAATAGAGCAGAATATATTGCATGACTGTGAACAAATGTGACTCTTAGAGAAGCGTATAATATTAGGGCAGGAGGGGCAATGTAAATTCCCCCACCCCGAAAGCCAGCCCCCTGACTGATGGATGAGTATGTAGAATAGGCGTTCATTGTTAAAAAGAGAAAATTATTAGGCCTGACAAAACGACACATTTTAACAGTTACTGGTTTTTTAAATAGTAATTTTCAGCACAATCAATTATTAAACATTTGCACCATCACAATCTAAACAAGAAAAATATTTAGCACTTCTACTCAAGAGTGGGAAAGGTCGTGTTTTTGTCAAATTTAAAACATATCTCGTGATTCGTTTTCCTGGATTCTGTATATATAAATTGTGAAACCAAAAATGGCAAATTCTGTGTCTGCTAGTAAAATGTATGTATTGTTTTAACAGATATTCTCAGTAACATTCTCACAACTTTAATTTCTGGGAAGCATTTCCTGTTTGCTCAAGTTAGTCATAATTTGGCATTTTATTCCTTTGCCATCATCTTGGCAGTATATCCCAATTCAAGTTTTTACTTTGTTAAGACGTCTAAAGGGGAATGCGGCTCTGTTGGCTGGGATACAAAAAGACAACGCGCAAAACTCGGGGCTTTCGGACCACAAGCTCAGGAAATGCGTGATAAAATACCATGAACAGGAAAACAGCTGGGAAAGCACATTTCGCAAAGGGAGCTTTGTCGGGCTGAGATCGGGAGTATGTGTACCGAGAAGACCCGGGGCTGCGATTCGGAGCCGGTTCCTTGGTGAAAGATTTTTTAAGCGATAGGCCTAATCATTGCCGGAGATTACTCCCTGAATAGATTTCCAGATTTCATAAATTATCACCATGCCATAATCCTTGTAACTTTTTAGCGCTTATGAGAATGTAAAGTCAAAATAGTTCATTTGCTTTTTATGCGTGCTTCAGCTAAAATAGGAAAACAACGGAGAAAATCAGAAGACAGGATTAATTCAATGGACCGTTCTCTTTCTGATCTGAATTGAAAGATTTCGCGCAAAAAACACAGGAAAGAATCCATCCTATACGGGCACGGAGAAAAAACGTACAGGTAAAATTCTGTGGCTTTTTCACGATTTCAACTACAATTGATACAATTCAAAAGGTATTCAAAGTTTGGCTTCGTAGCCCACGTTAAAGGCTTGTTTTTGATAAGTGAGGTACGTGCACCCCAGTCCTTACAGGATAAGCTCCATGATACATTTATCTAAAGGAAATTTCATTTCGTTCTAATCTCGCTGTTCCTTACTGTCACTTTTACACATGTTTGTAAAGTTTTAACGTATATTGGTGTGCGGGTTACTTGTGACTCCCGTGTCACCCTTCCACTGAAAAATGAGTCTCCTTTCTGGAGATTAGCGGCTTTTCATAACTTTGCCACGTCGCTGACAGGCATGTAATCCGGCGTCATGTGATTTGGATGCGCTGTCCGGGCTGGGATTCATACCGATAGACAAATATACCCACTTCGTTATACTTAAACTACTGGTAGTTAATCGGTGTCTTTATTTTCTGTTCCAGATTATGTTAGGTTGTAAACCGTTGGAGAAGGATGGGGATGTTTTTTCGCTTTTTTGTGTTTTGTCGATGCAGTTCCTCTGGTTTATATCACTGCAATCTGGCGAATATACCTTCTAACGGCTTACCCTGGTCAGGACGTCACTTTAATAAAATTTAGTCTCATATTTATGTATAAACCGAAGGCGAATACATTTCAAATTTACGATTTTCTTGATGGGATCAGACGAAACATAAAATAACCTTTGTAGCCTACTTTCATATTCATATTGTTAACAGTTTTTGCTTTTAAAGACTATGAATAAACCTCAAGGTCAATCTATCACTAATTTAATTTTGTATTAAAACACCTAGAGTCTAGGTCCTAGACTGTCACAACGACGTAAAAAAACGTATTGCGGAGAAATGTTGAGCATATTAATAAATGATATGACAGCTTTTTTTAAATTAATCCTACCATATTTATTAACAACCACTATCGATTTCATTAATTCTAGCAGCGGCAGAAGCAAGGAAGCCCACAATTTGCACGACGTTTGGGGACGCGCGCCACACACGCGCAGGGCTGCCGGCTCACACGCATCTGGCGTAACACTCACTTTCTGACCCTAACGTTCACGCAAGAAATCATACGGCAAATATGTATTACGTTAAACACTCGTTACAAAACATCCTATTTGGCGCCATCTATTCCAATTTTTGTCTAGATCACCACTTTTTGTCAAGATAACACCACTCTTTCAGACGAAGGGAGGAAAAACCCGTCTTATATTCGGGTCAACACGATATGTATTAGCTTACCCAGGTAGCACACATATGTTGAAATGACATTGATTCCATATCTGACAAAAAATGTTGAAACAGCGTTGATCTTCAATCTTTTGCTTTATATCAACATTGAATCAAGGTTTTGCCACAATCAATTTTTCAATATTGAAAATCTGACTAAAAATCAATTCAGTTTCAACGTTGATAATTTAACACTGACCATAATTCAACACATTTAACTCTAATTCAGGGTTGAAACAACAACATGATGCTATCTGGGATATCTTGTGCATGCTGTGTGTGGGAGTTGTCATAAGATACAGTATACACATTGCAGAATGAGAAGTTTGACCTCTTTTTTGTAAAAGTTTCATTTTGTTCTCAATGACATGCACTGACGTACACCGTGTGGCTGGGTGTATTGTCTCCGTGGCAGAAAGGTGTCATTCCTGCATATCGAACACCCAGGAGTCTGGCTGGGTTCTTAGAACAAGGAAACTGGTGTTTGGAAATACAAGATTTTGTGGGAGGAAAAAAACAATAATATTTTTGGGGCGGTTACATAGCTGTTTTTAGAAGATTGTAGAGGCTCTTATTTATTTTTTATATATTTTATATTCCCACAATACATTGTCCACGTTTTCTGAGTGGTGTTTGCATGTGGACCTGTGGCCTGGACTGGGACAGACACCTACAATAAACTGTATACATTTATTTATTTAACATACACTTTGATCCATGTGCATTTCGCAAAGTTGGGTCAGTTAGTCCCTGGTGCAATTGGGGTATTGGGTGAAATCAATGGTGAAATAACTGAGCCCACCACCGGACTTGAACCCGAGACCTTCCAATCACAGCTACAGAGTCCACCCTTAGCCACACACCACCTGGAGCTCCTCCTTCCAGTGCAGCGCTGGTCTGAGGGACTCTGTGGATCGATTCTGCCCATCTCTTTTCAGCCTGTCCTGTATACCGTGCTTCCCACTTTCATCAGCGCCCAGACTGGCTCTCGCAGTGTGGGATGGGAGGTGCTGACATCACAGCCTGTCAAGTTAACAGGGCCAGGATAGGTGATAAGGAGCGGAATGTGAATTAAAGGTCCTTTCGATAATTATCTGTCACTCGACTCCTCAGAGCGATATAGCACACGTCTGTGTGGTGTATCTGTGATGTGTTTGCCCTTAACGCTGATGGAGGCTCTTTCGCACTCCCAACAGAGATGTACACTCCTTCAGCGGTGCTCCTGGTTCTCCTTCGCCTCGGCCTGCGCTCCGCAGGAGCTCCACAGCGTAAGTGACGCTCCTGCCTGAAACTCACATATCATGCAGCTCCCCTTTAAAGCAGCCAAACAGTCCAGCTACACAGCAGAAGACGTTAAGCGTAAGCGCACTGCTTTGAAATAGCTGTGGGAAAAAACTCATTGTGTGGTCAATGGGTGGGGCCTCCTTGTGCAGGTATTTATGAGCATATTAATGTATAAATGAAGGTATAGATACAGACAAACTGGGTAATACAGTGGTGTGATATCAAGTGATGGGGGTTCAAATGTGTGTGTGTGTGTGTGGGGGGGGGGGGTCCATGTTTTCCATGTGTTGTGAGGGCTTCCACAGTCTGAAGGCATGTAGTTAGGCTGTGTGCGCATGTGTGTGTTTGTGTGTTTGTGTGTGTGCTTGTGGGTGTGTGTGTGTGTGCATGTGCGTGTGGGTGTATGTGGTGATGAGATTTGCCCACAATGTGATAGAAACTTTTTACCTTGTGGGGACATTTTTTCAGTCCCCACAAGGATAACCTAAATTTTATAAAAATCTGTGAATGCAATCAAAACACAAAAATAGCCAGAAACCTTGTATTTTGTTTGGTTACTTATGGTTAAGCTCAGGGCTGGGTACAGGTTAAGGCTACCATAGTTGGGATTAGGTTTCTACCTATAGAAAGAGTCCCCACAAAGATATGAATACATGGACTGTGTGTGTGAGTGTGTGTGAGACTCTCAAGCGCATATTTGGAGATGGACTCTTATCACCCTGAAACAATGGGAGGCAGGGCGTGTGTGTCTTCCTGCTGCTACCGGCCTGCTGCTCCATTCCCATGATGCACTGGGATCCCCATGGCACCAGGCTCTATTCCCATGATGCACTGGGATCCCCATGGCACCAGGCTCTATTCCCATGATGTACTGGAATCCCCATGGCACCAGGCTCTATTCCCATGATGCACTGGGATCCCCATGGCACCAGGCTCTATTCCCATAATGCATCCCCCCTCCAAACAGACTCTGTTAAAAGGAAATTGCCCCAAATAGGAGAAGTGGGTAGTGGCTGCCTAATTAGACATGAAAATGTCATAGAATGGTATTTAAAGGTTGTGTTTATTTTGTTAGCTCTTGTTTGTGGACCAGGTGAGACTTTAGTGAGATCAGTGTTTGCTCGGGGGGTGATTATTCTATTCCAGATCTGTTACAAAAACTGATCACTCTTAATCATCTCACTCTCCACCCTATCCATATGCAGACCTGGCCTCTAAAGAGAAAGTTCAGTGCACATGCAAGAGCATGGAATGTGACAGCGCCACCTGCTGGGGCGACCTATGCTATTTCACCGTGGTGGAGGGCCGGGAGCAGAGGGGCTGCTTTGACGTGGACGAGCAGCTGCAGTGTGTCACAATGCCCGAAGTCTACACCAAGTGCTGCTCCTCTGACCACTGTAACACCAACATCACCGCGCCTGTGGACACAGGTCAGCCACATCACATCTGCCAGCAGTGCGGGGAACATGAAGGAGAGTGGGAAGGATAACATTATGAATTCTTTGGTAGAGAATGGCACATTACTGGCGCCTAGTGGTTGTTAAGAGTACTACAGCTGAGCATCTATCTTTTTTCATCCATTTTCTACAGCTTCTTCTACTATGTGGGGTATTTGCTCGCCAGGAGTCCCTGAGGAAGCACAGGGCAGGAGGCAGGGGACATTGTAGGGGAACTTGGTCTATCACAGGATACAGAAACATTATGGGCTATTTAGAGACACAAACCACCTTTAGGGGAACCTTACCCTGTACCCTGAAGAGGTCACAGTGTTTCCCACTGTAGCACCATTAATATTATACATAGTGAAAGAGAGTCCTATTTATAAGTGCAGCTTCTATGTTTATATATATGGGACACCAGGTTAACTGGGAATTTTGTGCAGGTGAACTGGGTAACTGTTCAGTAACTGTGATCCAATATAAACAGTTTATCAGTGAAGTGCTCTACATGGATAAATTCAATGCAAATTTCTCCAGAGCTACCACCAGCATTGAGAAAGCTGTGTAGCTCGGCACATGCTACCTCTGATGCCCTCTCTCTGCACATCCAGCTTATGATGAGACAGCGGTGCTGGTGACCATTCCTGTGCTGGTGCTGCTGGTCCTGTCTGTCGGACTCGCCGGGTTTATCTGGTGCTGGAGGAAGCGGCAGGCCAAGCGGTGCCAGCGAGAAGACGACGGGGTCATGGTGCCCAAGGTGTCCAGCAAGGACGACCCCACGTACGGGGTAGGACTCCGGGCGGCCGCGGGAAGAGGAAAATGGCCGACTCTGTGCCAGGAAGCGGGAGGCCCTGTGTGTCTCATTGGCTGCCTCTGCCTGTCTCCCACAGGACATGTTTGATGAGTTCTGCACATCTGGCAGCGGCACTGGCCTGCCCTACCTGGTGCAGAGGACCGTGGCCCGGCAGATCATGCTGGTCGAGTGCGTTGGTGCGACATGTTTCTCAGCAAAAGCCCCCACTGTCCCCCACCCTATGCCACGCAGTAAAACATTCACAGCACACAGAGGCCCAGAATTCTGCCTCACAGATACCCAAACTCGTTCCCATGAGGATAGATCTGATGCTGCCTTTCTTTTGCATGGAGAAAGGATCAGCGCAGCCTTGTTCATCTCCTGCATGTAATGGGACTATTTCAGGGAAAGGACGCTATGGTGAAGTGTGGCGGGGAACCTGGATGGGGGAGAATGTGGCCGTGAAAATCTTCTCCTCCCGGGACGAGCAGTCCTGGTTCCGCGAGACTGAGATCTACAACACTGTGCAACTTCAGCATGAAAACATCTTAGGTGAGTCAGCCCCACCCCCAGACACCAGAGGGCGCTGTGCATCTATTTTCTGAGTCAGGCTTCACTCATCAAACAGATACATCAATGTTCATTGTTCATGAATATATTTTGTGTATGTGCAGGTACCTGAGTCCCTTGGAGTTTTAGCAGGTATTTATTTTGTCTAACGGATGAAATAAAGAGGGTGAAGAAAGAGGAGCATGACAGTCTTTCATCTTATTTACATCACAGAACATGTAACATTCTCCCTGGTGGTGTTGGGGCACTGCTTCCAATGTGAGGAGTACAGACATGGCTGACACATTCATGCTATCTTGCAGTTTCACATGCTCTTAATACCTCAGACTGCTTGGATATTATTTGGGTTATTATGTTCCAGGTCAGCTTTGAAACGCTTCTACCATTCCCAGGGTTACCAACTCTCACGCATCTGGCATGACAGTCACGCTTTCTGACTTTCACACTCACGTGAAAATTGTAGATTACCTGGATTCAAATAACATTCTGAGGGATAGCCAACATGGATTTAGGAGCGGTAGATCCTGTTTAACGAATCTACTTGAGTTCTTTGAGGAAGCTACAAGAGAAATTGATCACAAAAAGGCCTACGACGTGATCTACTTAGATTTCCAGAAGGCCTTTGATGTTGTCCCCCACAAATGGCTCTTGCTTAAGCTCAAAGCTGCAGG
>JAODJW010000087.1:940484-953051 GCA_026777045.1 Hyperopisus bebe
CTGAGCTGAATCTGTTTAGCCTCGAGCAAAGGAGACTAAGGGGGGACATGATCCAGGTATATAAGATTCTAACAGGCCTGGATGCTGTTCAGCCAAATGGCTATTTCAATATTAGTTTAAATACTATAACTCATGGCTATAAGTGGAAATTAGCAGGAGAATAAATTTCCTTAAAATGAATTTGAGGAAGCACTTCTTTACACAGCGTGTAGTTAGAGTATGGAACAGTCTTCCTGCTAGTGTAGCACAAGCTAAAACCCTGGATTCCTTTAAATCAGAACTAGATAAGATTTTAACAACTCTGAGGTATTAGTTAAGTTCTCCCCAAACAAGCTTAATGGGCCAAATGGCCTCCTCTCGTTTGTGAATTTCTTATCTTCTTATGCTCTCACACAAGAGGTCTTACGGCCAATCTATATTATTCCATTATAAAACTAAAATTAGCTACATCAAAGGCATTGAGGTAGTTTGCAAACCCTATAGACTATTTACAAGGTACTAAAACTGTTACACGCATGTAAATGTGTGTGTGTGTGTTTGTGTGTGAGTGCAGACTTGTCTCGAATTGAAAATCTCACTCCAGCCCACTGACCAAAGTTGACAATCCTGCACCCCATAGCTAAAAAAGATAGAACTTTCACTGTTGTGAAGAAATCAGACAGGAAAATTGAATACAACTGTAGCCTAATGAACTGAATACAGTAATGGAATCTCCTAGTGAAGCAGGTAGTCTTACTGTGCATTGAATATAGTAGATCTTTTTACAGGTATTGTTTTTGTAAGGCTTCTTCTGTCAGATATGTTGTGTGTCATGCCAGAGTATTGAAAATGGGGTTTCAGTTTTAATTTGCTGCATAAAGACACAAGTATTCACACAAAGCACATAGAGTGGAGTAAATCAGACAGTTTATACCTGTTTGCTGTGGTGAAGAGGCCATCAAGTTTCCTCTGTTTGTACCCCATTGAACCTCAGGTTTCATCGGGTCAGACATGACGTCCAAGAACTCCAGCACGCAACTGTGGCTGATCACGCACTTCCACGAGCCGGGCTCGCTCTTCGACGTCCTGCAGCACCGGAGCCTGACGCCAGACAGCTGCCTGACCATGTGCCTGTCCGTGGCCAGTGGCCTGGTGCACCTCCACACGCCCATCCTGGGCATGCAGGGCAAGCCCGCCATCGCACACCGGGACCTGAAGAGCCGCAACATCCTGGTCAAGAAGAACGGGCAGTGCTGCATCGCCGACCTGGGTGAGGCAGGGCGGACGAGCACGGCTAGGGGGGGGACTGAAGTTTGGGGTAAGAGCACAGGGTCATTTATCCGACACCCCTGGAGCATTTTTCTGGGCTAGGGTGTCAAGGGCCCGATGGAGATGTGACTACTCATTCAATGGTGGGATTAGAGCCGACAACCTTCCGATCATAGACTCAGAGCCCTGTCGTGCATATCCACCTGCTGCCCCACATCTGATGCACCCGTTGTTCCCCCTCAGGCTTGGCTGTCATGCAATGCGAGACCGGTGACTACCTGGACATCGGAAACAACCCTCGGGTCGGGACCAAGCGCTACATGGCCCCCGAGGTTCTGGATGAGACCATACGGACTGACCAGTTCGCCTCCTACAAACAGACTGACATCTGGGCCATGGGCCTGGTACTGTGGGAGATCTCCCGCCGGACTGTGGTGAACGGTGAGCGACTCTACTTCTGCTCCTCAGCTAAATCTGGCATCCTGCTGTGTTTTTAGCCCTTTATCAAGCCAGACAGGTAATGTGTGTAAGTAAGAAAGTTCTGTTAAAGTTGCCTGGAATCAGACGTATGGTTAAGGATTTGAGTTTTCAAAGAGAAGCAGTTTGGGAAGCCCTTTTGTGATCTTTTTTTTTTTTTTGCGGGCTCTTTAAATAGGACAGCATGGTAATATTAGGTATGTGGAAAGTTCAGTTTAGGCTTTTTTTTTCTCTGGAGGTTTTGAGGGGATAGCTTGGACTGAAAACGGGAGGGAAAGGAAGGAGAGCGTTGGAGGACAGCGGCAGTGAAATCGAGACACAGATTAAATTTGGCGGCCCTGTTGCTGCCCACAGCGGTTCCCGCTTTGAGCCTGGTGTTGTGAATAAACCACAGTCCGTAGATGATGATGCTGAGGGTGGTGTCACAGTTCAGTGGATGACCCTGCAGCCCCTGGTTCTGAGTGTCGGGTGTGCATGAGGTTTTATTTGGGTCTTCCAGTTTCTTCCTACAATCCACAGGCATGCGATTAGGCTAATTAATGTCTCTAAACTGCCCATTGTGAGTGATTATTTGTATGTGTAATTAGGGATGCAGCAGTATACCATGGTGAAAATACTATCATGAAAATTGATAGTAATCATACCGTGTATATTTGCTTATTACTGGTATTTTTGAAAAATTCAACCGAAAAGAAAATCTCTGCTTCGGAAGCACATCTCCTTCACTCCTCAGCAGTCTGTCAGTCAGACTCGGCCACTGCAGCCGTTATGTGGAATCTGTTCCAGTGTGTCACTACCCCATCCAAACCACCTGCCCGAATTGTACCTCGCACACCTGTGTTTCCGTTTTTGAGCATGCCTGCACCACATGACGTTTCCTGGCACTGTCCCATTTATTCATCCCGCCATTTTATGGTGAACATATATTGTCTATGGCAGGGGTCTCCAACTCAACCTGAACTGTCCACCTCTGTCTGTTTTGGATTATTTTTGTGAGCAATGGACTGGCCTTGGGCGCTCTGCATCCTGGGAAAGGCTCCAGACTAACCATGTACTGGATATGCAGGTTGATGGAGGGATGGATGGATGGATGGATGGATGAACAGATGGACTTTGAGCCTTCTTGGTATGTCTTCATCCACACTCAGGAATCGTTGAGGAGTACCGTCCCCCCTTCTTTGACCTGGTGCCCTCAGATCCTAGCTTCGAGCAGATGAAGAAGGTGGTGTGTGTGGACCAGCAGACCCCCAGCCTCCATAACCGCCTGCACTCCCACCCGGTGAGAGCGCCGCATGAGATCTTGAGATGCTGTCAGATCTGGGATCGTTTTCCCAGCCTGACACATTTAGGCAGCTTCCGGTTTACCTCCAGGGAAATGCAATGTCGTGTCAGCAAACAAAGTCAGGAATGGAAAAGGGGTTTGTTTCAATGCCCTGTGTGGAAGATATGTATGAATGTGGTTCAGAATATGAGTTTTAGCTAAAGAAAAGGCTCTGTTTACAACAATGAAATTCAGCCATTAAAGAGTCTCAGAAAATTAATCACCAGACCTGCTCTCTCAGCACTAGTTACATAGTACCATGCAAAATCTGAGGCTGAAAAAGATTTAAAGTTACTTATCTGGGCAGTAAATATTTTCTGAGAAGGAACAGCTGCACAAAAAAAGCAATTACAATTTAATATTAGAATATATGCAAATGAGGAGTAACATAATGAAAAGTTACAAGAATTTCTTCTGTTCTCCAAAAAATTGCTGATGCCTTGTTGAATGGCTAGAAGAATAGAGCTTCAGTTCCCAAACTGCTCCTCAGGGGCACCTCAGCCATTGCATATGTTTTTTAAATGTCACATCCAGTTGACTTAATTCATTAACTTAATTAGTTACTTCATGAGGTACTTATTAATGGTTGACTCCACGAAATACATGTATATATAGGACGGTCGCACATCATTTTCTGTGGCAGCCGATGACTTTTGCAGTGCACTGTACATAACACCTGTACATGCAGCCTCACACCAGTTCAGCATCACTGCTGCTGCTTACATCATTTCAGAGGCTTTGCTTCACCTTCTGCACACGATGCACATCTCCGAGCTGAGCAGCAAACACCAAACTGTGAATCTCACTTTTTCGGTCCAGATTCTCGCAGCCATCGCCAAGGTCATGAAGGAATGCTGGTTCCAGGACCCCAAGGCCCGGCCCACCGCCCTGCGTCTGCGCAAGACCCTCTCCAAATTGGACCAGGACATTGACCATGGGCTACACAAACTCAAATTGGACCTATAGCTTCCCTGAGATCCACTCATTAGTTTTAACAACCCTGGAGCAGTTAACCACTCCTGTGGGCACTCCAATAAGGGAAATGCTACCACAGCAGGCTTTTGGACAGAACTGGGCTCTTACCCATTATTTGGGGGGACCAATGAGACATTGGATTTTTTATCAAATAATGTGGTGCACATGCGCTTTCTTAGTGTCTGGTCCTGACAAATGATGAACCATGAACAGCTGTCCGGGGACATCAAAACTTAACAGAGATATCAGATCAGGAACTGCACCTTCAATGTCCTGAGTCCCACACACAGCATTGGTTTTAGCAACGTCTCTAGATAACATGATGTCCACGATTGCAGCAAGGTCCCCGTAAAGACCATGTCGCTGAAACCAATGAGATCCCTGAAGCCTGCAACGTCCCCACATAAAACCACGTCTCCGAATGCAGTGAGGTCCCTACTCACAGCAACGTCCCCGCATAAAACCATGTCTCCGAATGCAGTGAAGTCGCTACTCACAGCAGCGTCCCCGCATAAACCATGTCTCCGAATGCAGTGAGGTCCCTACTCACAGCATAGTCCCTGCATAAAACAATGTCTCTCGAATGCAGTGAGGTCCCTACTCACAGTATAGTCCCTGCATAAAACAATGTCTCCGAATGCAGTGAGGTCCCTACTCACAGCAACATCCACGCATAAAACAATGTCTCTGAATGCAGTGAGGTCCATGCACACAGCAAGATGCCCACACAAAACCATGTCTTTGAAAGCATGTCCTAGCATGTAGCAGCATCCGTGCACAAAAAGATTTCTCCCACCCTTTCGATGGAGTTACATCCCAGCATGCAGCGATGTCCTTGCATAAAACTATGCCGCCGAATGCAGTAAGGTCCATGCACACAGCAATGTCCCTGCACAAAATGATGTCCCTAAATGCAGTGAAGTCCCTGCACAAAATGATGTCCCTAAATGCAATGAAGTCCCTGCAGGCAGCAATGTCCCTGCACAAAACGTGGTCTCTCCACATAGTGAACTGTTGGTGTGGTCAATAGCCATGGTCTCCACTAATGATCTTGACTTTCATATCTTGTACATAAGCTAAGAGGGGCCTGACATTTTATGGACCTTGTGATTTTTGCCTGTGCTTCGGAAACCTGACATGTGCAGTGGATCCTGAGATTGCAGGAACGGCCGGCTATAAGCACTTATACTGAGTTCAGCATATCCCTCAAGCATGCAGATCAGCTCCACATTCCAAAGGAAACATGTTTGCACTGCGTTTAATGTCAGTAACACTGGGAGAATTTTTACTCGCTGCGTGTTAGAACAGAAATTTCATATCAGCCATGAAAGCTCAGAAACTTGTTTCTCTTGTAAGCAGATTTATTTAAAATGCACTTTGTATAATGCTATGTGATTTGAAACATTTGATTTGCTGAGAAGCTATATTTTTATTCACAATATACAGGGAATGTGTTTATAAATATATTATGCTCAACTTTTGAACATTTTTATCCTTTATTTGTGGTCACAGTTGCATATTGGATTTTTTCATCTGTAATGGTCTGTTTCCTAATGGATTATTACTTCACTTTAAAGTTACACTGAATACAGAAAGTATCTCTCAGGTTGACTTGGGCCCTTGTAACTAAATGTGGATTGTAAACCTTAAGTCTTTTCATATCTGATTAACGTTGTCATGTACTGAGAAGGGTACCCCTTCAGTCCCATGCAGTCATATCATATTGGGGCACCCAGATCAGTCACATTATGTTACAAATGTTTTAGGGCCCTGGATTCTGCCCTAACTTTGCCCCGCTTTATGGCGCCCCTGTGCACTGACACGTTAACGCACCTCGTCAGTTTATTAAAGCTATACCGCGGTAAGAAAGTTCTTTGCAAATCCTCATTACTAACCAGCTTCTCTTGTGAATATGTTCAGCTGTATGGTCAATATTAAGACAAGAGCACCTCTGAGGCTACAGCTGTTGTAGTTCCACTGACGACATAAAGGGACCGCGGTCATAAAGGGCTAGTGTGAAAGGTAGGAACGCATTGGAGAGAATGCGGCTGTTGAGAGACGCTCTGACCACATACACTCACTGTGATGCACTCCTTGCCTGTCACTCAGTAACCCTTTGGTTGTGGTTTTCCTTTAATATAACGTACCCGTTTCTGTCAGTCTACTCTCATCAGCTGGCAGCGCCTCCGTCCGTGTTCTGAGTTTAAAGGAATAGTGAGGCAACAATTTCGCCGTGCGCTCCTTGTAGGAGAGCAGCGAAGGATTCCTTCTGAACCACTTCTGTGCGTGTGTGTTTTTATTTTAATTTTTTGAGCCCACGCCCAGTGGCCTGTACTACAAAGCGGGGTTACTGGCTTATCGGGGTAACTTCTTGGATTTAAGGTACCACAGTTTAAATGGACTTCATATTCGTTCACTTACATTTTGCCCAGACTACCTTAAATCCGACAAGTTACCCCGATAAGCCAGTAACCCCGCTTCGCAGCACAGGCCACAGGTGCCAGAACACAGCACTTTCTCAAATGTAAAAAGCGGCTTGTTACTCGGGCTGCATCTCAGTTGTCAACATGTGCAATTAGTCATTGTTATTTTTTTCAGTTTCAGGAACACTTTCGCAATTGATTCGTGTTTAATGTATTATTTATCGCGATTGCAAAATGTATGGCTGTTAAATATTGCATAATTTAATGGCTAGGTAAATCATACACATACCAAACCCACTATATATAGTGATGTGGAATGCTGTCAACGGTGCTATAAAAAAATTAACAACCATCAGAAAGCAACATGCAATGGGATTAAGTACAACTTTGAACGGTATTTTAATTAAATGGATCCATTTCACCTGATTCAGGTTTGCGTCGGTCAGTGCTTCCTTCATAAAACATCTTCCCATGGCCGAAGCAATCTTTCTGCCTGATTTTCTTCATTGTTAACCTTTTAAAAATTATTTTTAAGGGCTTAATTGTTTGTAAATGAATTTAATAACGCTATACCTGTGTGATGGTGGTGTGTTTTTTGATTTCTGCAAAAGTGTACGCGTCTGCAGTGCGCCTGCATCTAACTAGGCGCGTGCGGATCTGAAAACCCGAGACCTCGTAATGCTTCAAAGATTAAGTCCGCTAATCGGGCTGTGGGATGGGAGGGGGCGCTGGAGGGGCGCCGACTATTGAAGAGGGATGGCCCTGCTGGTCTGATCCTTTTTTTCCCCGGCTACATGGTGGTTGTGTTATCCCCTGTTCTGCTGCTCAGTATGTGCACGTTGCCCTTACATGTGACCTCCTCGCTTGGCGCCCTCCGCTCTGGAGCTGTGTCCAGTCTGCCCACGGGAGCCCACGTCACACGGGGGAAGGGGGGGTGGGGGAGGCTGGATGTGAGAGTGCAGACGCACGCCGTCTGTACCGCCCCGATCAGTCTGACAGCTCGGTAGCTGAGATGTGCAATGCCTTTATTCACACACCAGGGGGTTTCAGGACAAAACAGGACCGCAGGCATTTCAGCAGAACCAAATGGGGATTAGAGAATACTGAAGCGGGGTATTTCAGGCACATAAATCTGCTTCAACCTAACTATCAAGAATATTTTGGCAAATGATGTTGATAATTATACACTGATTTATTCTCTCTATGATAAAATTATATTGAAATGTAAGATGGTCATGATAAATGTCTTACTTTGTGCACTGATTTCTTTTTGTTTGTTTATGGTTTTGTCTTATGATCTGAAATTATACTACTGAAAAAAATGTTGAAACGTCAGCTAGCCCTGAAATTACACCAGGATTGGGTAATGCCAGTACAATCTGGCAACCTGGTGCAAGTTAATTCAGAAAGAGAAACAAAATACCATGGAACCGACACCATCCTAAAGGTTTAATGATAATCTCTGTGCTGAAAAATGGGGCTCAAATTAGCCATTTCACAGGTACCCAAAGCCACAGCATAAGACTGGCTATTGTTAGCATGGAGTGGCAGAATTCAAAGGCTGCTTTTTACAGCAATATGTATAGGGCAGCACCCTGGAATTCTACACAGGGCCAGCACACACTGGCAATGCTCAGCGATGAAACACGCTCCGGCATTCCAGTGCCCGTGACTGGTCTCGACAGGTGCCGACCAGGGCTTTGCCAGAGTTTTTGAAAACATTCCCGGCAAATATGTGCTGAGCGCCTCAATTTTGTCACAAGCTGATCCGCTTCTGAAAGCCCTGTAATGGCAGGGCAATACAGCATTGCTGGATAGTAGATGCTTAGGTTTATCGAATGACCCCCGTATTGGGGGCGAGCTTACACCCAATCAGGAAAACAAACTGGAGGTTAAACAGGGATGCCTCCATTGCACTCCTCCAAACCTCTATTAAAGGCACCACAAATCACAGACACCCCCCATACAAACACATGGTATGTATTATATAGATAGCTGCCACTGATAGCCTGTGTGCTGGACATTGTTGGTTGTTTGTAGATGTGGTTTTGTCACCACACAGTGCTCTATGAATCCCATCAAGGCTTTTGTTTGTCCACAACTGACCCAAGCTTATGCCCAGCCAACAACAGCCTCTTGAGGAAACCTTAATACAAGAAGAAGAGAAACGTCTATTTGCATGGCCGACACTTGGTCTCCTGTGTGCCGGGCTCGTTGTCAGCAGGCGGTGGGCGGGTTGTCTGGGAGCCACCGGGGAATAAAGTTCTCCCTGGGAAGCAAGACAAAGAGGCCACCAAGATGTCACCTGGCAGAGCGGCATCCCAGTCTGAGCAGAGCTGGCGGTCTCGTCTCATGCCAGCCGCTCAGACTGACCCATCTGTCTTATAGATTTTCTCCCCTCTCACCAGGGAGCAGTGGAAAAATAAAGCCTTTGAAGCTGGTTTTTTTTGTGGCTGAAACCAAAATTCCCAACAAATCCTTGTTGTAAGATTTTTTTTTTTTTTTTGCTGTGATTTTTTTTTTCTTTTAGTATCAAAGTAACTTTTAATACCAAAATAAATTTCTTCCATTTATCATGCTAACTATAAACCAAATTCTGGATAATATCAGTTTGATATGTTAAATATATAACAGGCCAGCTGGTAGGAAGGCTACTCACATTCTAAGTCTGTATGTTTGTATGTTTAACTTGAAAAACATACAGTGGAGCAATGAAGAGAGTATAATCCACGGGATGTTGTTGAGTTTTACGTATAATGTTGTATAACCAAGATCGGATGAGTTAATGTGATCTTATGATAGGGATGATATTAGGCCAAGGAAACCGCGAAGTCTGACGTAGTAACGTGGACACGTGTGATGTTTTTCTCAGGAGTGTGATTAACTCTTCTGTATGGATCCAAACAGGCCCTTCTGATAAACACACCTAACAGCCGCCACGCCTAGGTCTGTGAATGCACTTACGTCTAGTCAGGTGGAGCAGGAAGAAAGTATCGGATGAACTTTGTGCCTTTTCAACGCAACTTAATACAATAAAAAATGTAAAGAAGATCTGTCCTGCGGGCACTTTCCGAGACACACAAAGACAGATCAGTTAACTGGGTGCAAAATTCTATTGTCTAACTTTAAAAAATGCCAACTATGATTTTTACAGTAAAATCGTATACGCATCGATTGCACATTCTTAACCTTAATTATTTATTTTATTTACTTAGTCGTTATTTACAAAATATTTGCATACTACAAATATTTATATTTTGAATTTAAAAATTAAATCCCTGCACTTAAGTTTCAAACCCCTAGTATTATCATTATTATCATTATTATTATTATTATTATTATTATTATTATTATTATTATTAACAAACTGGATGCCCTTCTCTTTTACGGCCCCACAATAAAAAGCGAGGTGATGAAGCTAACCGGGTGCGCGTCGCCTTTAAGAGGCGCATCCCTTTAAACGCGTCCCTGCCTGCCTGGCGGTCCGCTTCCCTTGTCAATATCGTACCTCTCATGCATTAATGCCTTGCGATGGGAATCTTTCAAACATGGCTAAAGGATACGCCGGTCTGAAGCTGCTGATCCTGCTCGGCTCGCTGGCGAGCTGCGACGGTGGGTACTCGGTGGCTTTTCTGCGTCCCCCCCCCAGCCCTGGGGGCATTTGAGCGATCTGCTCCAATGTATTTATTTATGCGATCGCGGCGTAGTGGGGATCGGGATTGGGGCTAGATCTGGCATTTCCCGAGTCTCAACATGGCGCTTGGATTTATTACCAGCAGCCTGCGTAGCGGGGCTGGTCCGCTGGCCGCCCGGGTCGCCCGGCCGTCTGTATGGCGTGTGGCTCCGTCACCTCGGCGCCGTCGGCCGCACGGTCTCAGCGAGCGCGCATCGGCCGCCTGCGTGGACTCAAAGCGCCGCGCAATCGGCGGCAGGCAGCCAGCTTTAACGACACGGTGTTGGTGTTATTACGACGGAAGGTGGGCAGTAGTAGTTGGAGCCGAAGCCCCTCCGCTAAGTGCGTGATGTGCGCCTTCGGACTGCGGGTCTTGCTTGCGGAGCGGCTGCTGGGCTCCCGGTGCCCCGCATTTGCGCACGGCGCAGGTGGAAGTGCCCAGCGTCCCGCGTCCGAGCCGAGCCTCCCTCCAGCACTTGTGGAGGATCCGGCAATTGGAAGGTCAAATTACTAGACTAAATTGACCTTTTTGGAATTTCTGTATAAGGGGCAACTGAATTGTTTCACCGCGAATGAGGTGCGTTGGACATAAAACTACCCAGACAGTAATCCTCGCGACTAGTTTACATGATTGGATGCACAAATTTAGTTCTTGGGACCCGTTTACATATGACACTCATTTGTGCGACCTGTATCCTTTAATAATCTTTAGGGCTTGTTTTCATACTGGGGTATGCCTTATATCATTTTATATATACCATTCTTTATATAGTGCTACCCTTTTTAAAGAATATTTGGCACATGCTAGGCAGCTGGGTGAAACTTTATATGTGTAGAGTTCATACATCCATTTTATGCGCTCTTATCCTACTCAGGAGTTTATTTGTGATGTAGTTTTTGGATATTTGTTATAGTCCCCTAAGAGATGTATTTATAAAAACACGTTGCCGTACATTAAGCAGGGCCGCTTTATTCTGAACGGCAGATTGGCCTGTGCCTCTGACACTGTCAGGAAAATCACTCCAGATGGATTCCTGTAATAAAAATTAGCTGGGGGTGGCTTCTGGTCAGGATTATTTTTTTTTTAATAAATGTTTTTAAAGGTTTCTTCTTGTCCATGCCAGTGGTGTTAACTACTACTAAGTTTTACTGTTCACAGTTTGGTTTTAGTTTACCTCCTATCCTGGGTGGCAGGAGACATAATTACCGAGGTCCGAGGGAATTTCATTGGGGGTGTAAAGTTAAAATGAGCCGTCCTAGTGTGGGAAGGACCAGCTGCTTTCCTGCTGGACCCGTAAGATTTGGTTCTTCTGTGAATCGTTTGACCTGCTTTCTGTATCAATAACAAACATATGACCAGGTACCCCAATAGTGTATCTGTTTTATAATACCATTAACAATAGTCTGATATTAATACTTATTGATGTTCTGAATATAATTATTGTTATTACTGGTGTTTTTGCTGCTTACTTGGAAGAAAGACTCCATTTCACATCAGAGCTGATCTGCCGTTTGGGAGGATCCTGTTTCCATCGTGCCGCTGGATTACTTGTCCAGTTTATTGTATTTTCGAGGACGTCCTTCATTATTTCATGTTTCATTATTGCTGGAGAAACCCTCAGGCACCTACTGAACTTCAAAGAGTCGATTCTGGTGCAGAGATTCCAGTGAGCAGGAGTTGCTTTAGATATTAAGTGACTGGGTTTTGTAATATTTTTCATAATGACGTCATTGATGGCAGTATTGCTTGTTAATAAGGTAAGATAATAAGGTTGATTAATGAGAATGGATGGTAGGGTGTCTGTAAGGGGGGAGGTGATGCGAGGCCAGGCACATGGCAGCAGGAGCCTGTCTGTCAGCATAGACGGATGGGTCAGCGTGAGTCTGCCTGGGAGGTGGGCCTCTGGGAGGTGGGCCTCTGGGAGCAGGGCTGCACGCCTGCCCCATCCCAACAGCCAGTGTGAACATCATCCCATTCGCAGCCTGGCTGGTCTCCGCTGCTGAATGTGGAGGCCGGCCAGACGCTGGCGTTTCCCTCTCTGCCGTAACGCTGGGCCTGGTGATGTTGGCACGTTTCGTGCTCGGGAGATAACGCGCTTTGACTCCTAAACATTTTAACTCGTGCTCTTACTCGGAGGAGGCCCGTGTGTTCCTTTTGGCGATAAAAGACTCATTAAGCGAGCGTTTCACGGCACTTGGGTAATGTGGGCATCGCGTTATCAGGCTTGTCTTATCATGGCTGCCAAAATACACACTGAATAGGTACAGTTTTGCAGTTGGACTGCAGTACAGCGTGAGCGAATAGCGAAACTGAAACGCCACAGTGGTTAATCTAGAGAGGCTCGGGACGCGGCAGGCCTGGGAAAAGGAGAGGAGAGGCTCGGGACGCGGCAGGCCTGGGAAAAGGAGAGGAGAGGCTCGGGACGCGGCAGGCCTGGGAAAAGGAGAGG
>JAODJW010000087.1:961858-972567 GCA_026777045.1 Hyperopisus bebe
GAATAGAGGGTTTGATTAGGTCAGAGATGTTTAGGTGTTGAGAGTGGGTGGGCAGGAGCACCTGTATTTCCAGACTCCAATGCTCTGCATGTTACCTGTTGGTACCTGGACTCTAAGCACAGAAGCTCTGGGGATTTTAGGGTTTTATTGTAGCACCTGACACTGGCTGGGCAGTGTGAGAACTAAGACCCCATAGTCGCATGATCCAAAATCATGACCCTTCGCTTACAGAAGTAGAACAGTGTGCTAGCGTCCCCCAAACCCACACCTGAGGAGTGAGCGTTCAGGGGCAGGAAGTAAAAATCCAGACCAAGGTTTTGTTTCGGCCAACCAGTTGAGTTCTCTGTGACTCTTTAGACCCACTGGTTGGTTGGAACAAAACCTTGGCTTTTTATGTTCCCAAGCCCACCTTCTGTAGGTGTGTTTATCCAGATGTGATGAAATGCTGTTTGACACGCCCAGATTCGCATGTCTCAGGTTCATCTGCTTGGTATCTGTTTAGTAAACCATGCGACAAAGTGTTTCTCCTCTGGCTCGTGTTTCTTATTCTGTAAACAAACCCAGTCACACATTGTGACTGTGAGCGCCCTCTGCTGGACATTTATGCACTTATGTTGGCGCCTACTCTGTGCAATTATTACTTGTATTCAGTTGCTCTGTTTTTAACACCAAATTACAGCCTTATTGTCTCCTCTGCTATACAGTTCCATATTAGCACACATGATCAGTTAACTTTTTGTATGAACTTGGCATTTCTGTTCACAAACGTGAAAGGCTGTAAAGTATTTTAAACCTATTCCCATATGAACCCTATTATTAGCTTACTGATCCATACATCAATATGACCCATAGTTAGAGGCTACCATATTTCTACTAAATCCTTAGGCCCTCAGATAATCGGAGTGGCGGGGGGGTGAGGTGTGGATGAGGTCAGCCATTAGCCATTGAAAATGAATGTGCTCTTCTACTGGAGCGGATTGGCTTTTGCAGTGGGGAGGTGCTTAATCAGATGATGGCACTGCCTCCTGAGAGGGCTGTGTAATTGGTTTACAAGCTCGACTGCTGTTCATTTGTCATATATAATGGCAACGTGGATATTTACACGTGACTTTTTTTTTTATTTCTTTTCTTAATTCATTGGCAGTGAGTGTGGGTCAGATATTCTCCATCTTCTGGTCGTTAAGTGATCCCAAATTAGGGGGAGGGCAGGCTTGGGGAACAGCGGGGCGTTTTTCATTTCTGAGCAAACAAAGGCTGTGTTATGCTCCGACACCTCCCGGCCGGGCTCCTCGTCCCGCTGCATGTTTGCTCGTTCCCCCGGCTGCTGTCTGGGTGGAAATGGGGTGGCACCAATGCTCCTCCTCCTTCTTCTGTTTCCCTGTAACCCCCCTGCCCCCCCACCACCATTCGGCCCTCTCACTGAGCTCTTTCCATCTCCGCCAGCAGCCCTGAGATGCAACTGCACGGAGTGTGAGAAGACGGGCTACCAGTGCGTGACCGACGGGGCCTGCATGGCGTCCACGTCCTTCATCGAAGGCCAGGAGCACCACATTCGCATCTGCATCACGCGCGAGAAGCTGGTGCCCCCAGGGCAGCCGTTCTACTGCCTGAGCGCCGAGGGGCTGCTCAACACGCACTGCTGCTACACCGACTACTGCAACAGCGTCGACCTCAAGGTCCCATCCGGTGAGACGCAGTCTGCCCGCCCTTCCCCCACCGCATAAATGGTTCTAGACGCTAAAAACAATCTTCCTAAATCCATTTCTTAATCTGCCCTGTATTTTTGGTATAAATTTTGTGCCCCCTGCTCAGCATATTTGAATAGTGACCCCTTAAGGTAGGGCGATCGCCTAATCCATATCAGAGGGGACAGAGTTTGTAAACTACCATTTCAATTAAAAGTACCTGAGTTTTACTTAAGCACTGACTTCTTGCTGTGTGCTGATTGGCCAGTCGCCTATGTGCGTGTCACTAATGTTAATGTGAAACAGCTGCATGAGTCTTCCAATCAAGGAAACGAACCAGTAAAAGCACAAGAAGAATCAAACTAATTGGCCAAGCAGAGGAGCCTTTCAGTAGTAGCTCATAGTGCCCCCCCGACATGTATTAGGTCATCGCCCGACCTTAAGGGTCAAATCCTAGAATCACCTCTGGCATTGACCTCATGGTCTTTTGAAAGCACGTTTACTTTACCAGCATGTTAACCTGTTAACACCCACCCCCACCCCCAGTCACAGTGAAGCCAGGGGAGGGCCTGGGCCCGGGGGCCACCTGGGGCCCCGTGGAGCTGGTGGCCGTCATCGCGGGCCCCGTCTTCCTGCTGTGCCTGCTTCTCGTCGTGGGCATCTTTCTGTTCCAGCACCACCAGCGCGCCTACAGCCACCGACAGCGGCTGGGCGTGGAGGATCCTTCCTGTGACCACCTGTACCTGGCCAAGGACAAGACCCTGCAGGACCTCATCTTCGACCTGTCCACTTCCGGTTCTGGTTCCGGTGAGTCTACGTCTGCTCGCTGGCCATTTTTCCACCCCTGGCTCCTATCCTGCTGGGCTCCAGCCCTGAGGTGTGATGCCTCCTCCCCCCTTCCACCTCAGGGCTGCCCCTCTTTGTCCAACGGACTGTGGCGCGGACCATCGTGCTGCAGGAGATCATCGGGAAGGGGCGCTTCGGTGAGGTCTGGCGGGGCAAGTGGCGCGGTGGCGACGTGGCCGTCAAGATCTTCTCGTCCCGTGAGGAGCGCTCCTGGTTCCGTGAGGCCGAGATCTACCAGACCATCATGCTGAGGCACGAGAACATCCTGGGCTTCATTGCCGCTGACAACAAGGGTAAACGCGCCAATTACAAACCAGGGTCCGTATCTCTAATAGCGGAAATAAACACTCTAGGTCTGATCCTAGTTTGTCCCGGATGCGTTTTATTTAAAGCCGTGATTATTTCAGACCCATCATTTCAAGGGTACAACAGCTGGTTCCTTCATGGGATGTGAGTCTGGAATCCTTCACCACCTGCTGGCTGAGTCATTTCTCTGCTCTGCCCCTCCCCAGATAATGGCACCTGGACCCAGCTGTGGCTGGTGTCCGATTACCATGAGCATGGCTCCCTGTTTGACTACCTGAACCGCTACTCGGTCACCATCGAGGGGATGATTAAGCTGGCCCTGTCGGCTGCCAGCGGCCTGGCCCACCTGCACATGGAGATCCTGGGCACGCAGGGTGAGACTGGGGGGCGGGGTGTATGGGGTCTTTACCCAGCGGGCTTTAGGACCCAGGAGCCATGTAACCTTGCAGACCCCAGATACCCAACAAAGTAAAAACAACAAGGACCTGAGTCCTGAGTCAAGCTGCGATCGAAGCAGTTTGTGAGACTGGATGTGATGGATTGCAAGGTGATTTCCATAGAGAGAGCTGGTATGAATTTGCAGGATTCCCGCTCGTTGAAGGCTCTGTTGGTACTGTGTCACAGATGCATGGAGCTGGCTGGTATTATCAGTACTGCAGATCTCCTCCCTGAGCTTGTTTTAAAGTGGCAGAGTCCCTTTTATTCACCAATCTACTGTAAAAGAATGCCTTTGGCTACATTAGTGAATGTTTGCTCCTGTGTTTAATTAATCATTTCCCCATCACCTTTATTTATGGAGTGGTGTGTGAGGGGGGGGGAAATTAGACCTTTATTTTTGAAGCTCATGTCTGGGATGTAGGAGAGTAATGACACACATTTTGTAACATGGGTTTGTGCTGCACCTTCTCACCCTGAGTCGTGTTGCTGTAGCTCTGTGGTGACAGTGGCATTTTGTGCCTTCTCTCTTTGTCTTACACTGTCACCTCTTTCTCCTTCCCTCTCTGTCCTCCCTTCTTTCTCTCTCACCCCTACCTCTCTCTTCCCCTCTCTCTCTTTCTCTCCCTCCCCAGGGAAGCCAGGCATCGCCCACCGTGACCTGAAGTCCAAGAATATCTTGGTGAAGAAGAACTGCTCGTGTGCCATCGCGGACCTGGGCCTGGCCGTCCGCCACGAGTCGGTCACCGACACCATCGACATCGCGCCCAACCAGCGTGTGGGCACCAAGAGGTACCGTCTGGGCCAGAGATGGGCAGTCTTATCTGCAGAGGGCCATTGTGTGTGCTGGTTTTTGGGATGACCTGTAGGTCAGCTGTTCAAACCCAGGCGTGAGGACACCCAATCACTCCTTTAATTGGTAATCTAATAATGGAGTTGCAGCAACAACCAGCATACACAACAGCCTTTTCTGGATAAGATTGCCCACCCCCAGTCTGGGCCAACTCCCACCCTTCACCTGTGGTCAGAACCACTTCTGGACCTGCTCTGTGTGCTGCAGGTACATGGCGCCTGAGGTTCTGGATGAGACCATCAACACCAGGCACTTTGACTCCTTCAAGTGCGCCGACATCTATGCCCTGGGCCTGGTGTATTGGGAGATCGCGCGTCGCTGCAATGCGGGGGGTAAGGCCCAGCCATGGGGGGCTCTGTGGGATGGATGGGGGGGCAGTATGTATCACACAGTGATGGGGGAGGTAATGTTAGAGCAAGAGGGATGAACATGATGAATATGAGAGAGGGAGTAAAAAAAGACAACTGGAAACTAAAACTGCACCTTGAGAGGAATATTAGATCGATGGCAGTGAAAGGGGTTCGGCAGAACTCTATATATTTATTGATCACTGTACAGTGTTTCTGAGCATGCAGTTTGGGTGCAGTGTATCAGCGTATGTGTAATATGCTGCGGGTGGATGACTTCGTGATCGGGAGCCGGGGGTGTTCCTAGGTATCCATGAGGAGTACCAGCTGCCCTACTATGACCTGGTACCCTCCGACCCCTCCATTGAAGACATGAGGAAGGTGGTGTGTGAGCAGAAGCTCCGGCCCAACGTGCCCAACTGGTGGCAGAGTTATGAGGTCGGGGAGCCGCGCCATATGTGTGCACGCACATACACGCACAAACACCCTCCAGAGCGCCCTAATGGTCCTGCCCCCAACTTCTGCTCCAGGCCCTGCGTGTTATGGGGAAGATCATGCGGGAGTGCTGGTACGCCAACGGCGCAGCCCGGCTGACGGCGCTGCGCATCAAGAAGACGCTGTCGCAGCTCAGCGTGCAGGAGGACATCAAAATCTGAGCCGAGTGGCGCATGACGTCGCCGCTGAGACCAGAGCAGCTTCGAAAAGTCCTGCCAGTTCAAAAGCCACAATCTGCGTTGTGACAAGGCCTACCTCACCTCTTCAGCCAAAACTACTGAGAAAAACCACACCCCAGTATCCCTTGACCCATTTCCAAAACGTCTGAACACTCCCTTTAGTGACCTCCCTGTAACCACTAAGGTGGGCCACAGACAACTACTATAATACTACTACTATACTATAATACTACTACTATATTACTATTACTACTACTACTACTACTATTAGTACTATCACTACTACGACTATTACTACCGCTACCATTATTACTACTACTGCTAGTACTATTACTATTACTTCTACTACTATGAACAGTCTTACTGCCCTTTTAATTTATGAATTGCTGTACAGTGTCGCTGTACCTTTTCTATTTAATCTTTTTAATCTCCCGACAAATAACTCCTTCCCCCATCCCAAGACCAAAATTTCTTAATTTCTTCTTGTCGGTATCTGTGTAAAACTGCCCTCTTCTGATCTGTTGTCTTTGTCAGAAGGTGTTTGACTTTGTACAGAGAGTTGAGGCTGGGGTGGGGTGGAGTGGGGGGGGGGGTGACCCTGATTCTTTGTAAACTCTTTGTCACAGACTGTTAAGCCAAGGACCATCTGCGTGTAGGTCATGGGAGACAAAGGTGGAGACCAAGAATGAAACAAAGCTGAAAGTTCGTCTCCCTCCGTCAAGGGACAGAATCACACTGGAGCATTTCTGCTGAGCTGAGGGGTCAGGCTTCAGCTTCTAAATTAAAATGGGGGGGGTGTATATTCTTCTGTAGGGTAGGCTTGGGGGGACTGGCGCCCCCTGTCTTCTTAGGTTTGCAACGCCAGTGGCTGATCTGTAGGAAGTGGCCGTCCGACACCAAGAGCAGCGCTGCAGTGGGTTTGGGTTTGGGTTTGGGTTTGGGTTTGGGTTTGGTTAATGCCGGCTGCGTGTGTGGAGTGGGTTCACATTGGGTCCCTGCTCATAGTTGCGCTCTTTAAGGTTCGGGTGCCGATGGTGCGTGATTCGGAGGGGAACGTGAAGTGGCAGAACTTCACACCTCTTCGTCCCTTTGCTGGACAAGTGGCCTGGAAAACGGATAGATGGATGTGACACTTTCTGATGATGTTGACCACTTGCTGATTTGCTGTATTGGTTCCTGAAATCCTCCTCTGAGCATTAATGTGATGTATTAAATATCAGATTCACTGGTGATGTGATAAGTGTATTAGCACTAGTGATACTGGTTATGGACGCTGACCGGTACAGTATATAAACTCATGAGTCCTGTGGAAACTTCAGACTGTAATCTGACAGTTAAAATGCATGGCGGTTTGCTGGTACAGAACGCACCCGGTCAGTCTGCGGTCTTAAACGGGGATGGGGCTGAGCTCAGGAGCGAGATTGGGGGGCACCTGCCTCGTTTTCTGTGCTTTATTTTATGAAATGATGCATTTTTATTGGACGTCAGTGTCTTGGTCTATGAATGGTTTTCACTGTTTTTACCTCCTCAATATGCAAATTATAAATAGTTTTTACAAAGTAAGGCATACGATTTTTCCTGTGTTAAAATATTATGGAAATTAACTGAACTTGCAATTTTTTTTTCTGTCTATAAATGATCTGCTGTAATTTTGTGTGTATAATATAATTTTTTTTTTTGCTGTTAAGAGTTAGAAACTTAAGGTACTGCTGATTTTTTTTTTTTTTTTTTTTTTTTTTTTTTTTCTCCATCACAATTGATTGTGATTAGGACACTTGAACCTGCCTTGTATAGTCTGACTGTATATACTGTATTTTATGTAGTGTGTCCATCATGGGGTGGTCATTAGCTTTTAAAATATCAGTTTTAGGCTTGTTTAGTCACAGCTTAAAAACCAAATGTATTGCATCTGTATCCCTATAACTACAGCTGTGTTCCTTTAACAGTGCAGGAATATCTAGATTTAGGTATAAAGATCATCATCACATGCCAGTGGAATAAGACTTGCCTCTGTGTAATCTTGTCCTGTTATCCTGTTGTGCAAAAAAGGTCTCTGAATCTTGCCTAAAGAGGTGCTTTGTGTTAAATTATGTATATTTAATATACCACGGTTCAGTAGATAGTCCTCTTTCATATAAACTACATGGCTATGTGCTGATTAGACTGGGACTTTGAAACCTGTACAGTTTCTGTAGCTTGATTGCGGTTTATTTATTAAGCCTAGTCGGTACTTAGCGCGATGCCAGCCTTCCGAGATCGTCACCTCCGGCTGGGGAACTCGGAAGCCAAGGTGCATGGAGCCATGTTGCTCATGGAAGTCAAGAAAGAGGGAAAACAAAATAACCTATCTGGGTGACTCACATGATGAACTCTTCCTTACTGGCTGTGGTGTTACTGGCTTACTGTATTTATTGAATTCAAAGTCCAGTACCGAATCCAGGATCCCAATATAAGCAGTCGTTCTATTAAGCAGGATGGACGCGTTTCAAGCATCCTGTACAGCTGAATGGATGATAATGTGTGTTGTTGAGCTACCCGTTTATGCTCTGCAGATGGCGCTGTTGTAAAAATTAACTACGCTCAGTGCTGCCATAGAAAAGAGTTTGATGTAGAAGGTAGCAGGTCGGTAGAAGAGCCTGAATCAGGGGAACTTTAGTTTTTATTTTTAATTTTATTTAGAATTTGTTTTGTATATATCTGTGTTATATTGAAACATTTTGATTTCGTGGAGGGTGACTTGTGGACTGGGTCTGACTGCACTGTGGCTGCTGGGAGAAGGATGTTCAGGGGGATCTCAGTGGGTGAAGCTGCCATCATACTGATTTTGTCACTGACAAGCATGGTACTCAGGGGTTTTCAGTCTGTGGGGGGGGGTGTCTCCCTCCTCCTCCTCCTCTTCCTCCCCCCCCCCCCCGCCCACCAGAGGTTAGTCAGGACACTTTGTCCATGCTTCAGCTGTGATGCCTTTCCACTCCCCATTCTGCTGTATACAAGTCCTTTCCCAAGCCCAGTTCCAAACTTCTGCATGGTTTTAGACCAGCAGCGATGGGTGACTGGTCTGCAGTGTCAGGTGACGGCATTGCCCCTCAGTGGGCCATCGCCAGCCCCTGGTCCTGTCGTGCTTCTGGGTTCAATGGAGGGGAAAAATGGTGCTTCACTTCTTACGCCTGTAGCATGCCACCCTACAATTTAATTCCTAATGAAACACTACTGAAGGTTTATCGACGCCATCAGCCAAGGATGAGTATCTTGCAAGGTTTTGCCTCCCAGCCATGGTGTCTGACCTTGGTAATATTATTTATTTATTCTTTAAAATTTTCATTTTGGGGATACCTAGGGAAGGTGTACATACTTGCCTGAAAATTTTGCTGCTTGGTATACAGGTATTTGGGAGTCTGGCTTGCATTGCAGGAAGCCAGAGAAGCAGGGGTGTGTTCATCTAGACCTTTTAAGCTCTGATGAAGCACAGGAGCCAAAAGTGTTCAGCTGGGAGTCTCTGCTCAGTCTTCCCTTTGTGAGTGGAAGGCCTCATCTGCTTGGGTCCTTCTGTTCCCTGCAAGGAGTATTACTGAGCTTTCTTCAGTGTTCACCTTCCTTCACCGCAAAGGCGGAATGACCTGGATGCTGGGTTTACATCCCTACCAGAATGGACAGCTTAAGAAAACTTTTACAAAATGTGTGTAAAGAATCTTTCAGGACTAGTTTGCAAACGTGTACATAGGTGATAAATAAAATAAATGCATTTTTTTTTCCTACATCTTTGTTCTAGTCCGTTTTTTTAAAGTGAGAGCCGCACTTCAGTTGCTGCATGTCAAATAATATAGAAAGAGGCTGATTCAAAAGCCTGTCTGAGGCACAGTCAACTGATCAACACTGATCTTGTATGTTTGAGAACCATCAAAGAAGACTGCAGAATGCATGGGCAAGAACAGAGACCACACATTGTACAACCCACAATTTATTGCTCATGCTTAATATTGATAGAATTAGAAAAAAAACAATATGGGTATAATTATGACTTGTATATAAACACATACATTTATTCATGTATTGAAATACCAAACAGAATCTAATTAACTGCAGATCTGTCACTGGCACAGAGTCAAGACCGACCACGTTGCTGTGAATGCGGGACTTGCATCGGTAATACGATGATAGTTCAGTTGTCTGACAGGAAAGTTGAGCGCTCTGTGGTTTGTCTGGTTGGCTAAGGAGTCTCTCAAACGCTTCAGGGAGCATGGCTGTGCAAACGAAGGGGGCATTTGTCCACCCTGCTGAGACCCAGAATTTTTACCCAAGCTTCCCATCCAATGCCTTGCTGCATGGCTGGTCCACCTTCCACACACCACCCCCAACCTATCATGACCGTGGAGAGAGGATGCAGCAAGAGGTACAAGGGAAATCTGAGCAATGTAACCTTAAACAAACATCTACTTGACTCACGGTTCTTGATTTAGATATTGAATATATAATAAAACTGCAAGCTCTGAAATGCAGAGAAATCTTCTGACATATTCCTATTAACTATACTTGGATTCCTGTGGTCAAACAAACAGCATGCCTTATCCACTGCAAGCAATGGATCACAGTGAGATGACCTAAATGTGTGTTCTGCGTTGGCGTTCGAGCAGAAAGCTCCTAAGCATCGCTCAAGAAGCCTCTCGTCTCGTATTGAAGGCTGACTTCACCATGGAGTTATTTCTGATGACTTTTCTGGTTTGCCAGATCCCACCGCTGACCGCAATTTTAACGATTCAGGAGGGACTGACTAAATAGCAGAACGCTGCATGACATCCTTTGGGGGATCAACCAGACCTGCTGTCCCCACAAAACATTCTGTACTTATGCTTATTGAGCCCGATACATAAAATACATTTAGGTTAACTGGCACTTGGTTGCGAGCGCAGAGGCTGCCACCTAGTGGGCAGGTGAGGACTGCAGCCCCTGTGAAAGTTAATTTAAATATCCATACTTCCGAGGTGTAGCGACACCCAACACACAAAATAAAACTCACTGAGGAAGGATAAAACTGAAGGTATACCGAAATAATGTTCCACTAATGATGGCAAATATCTAAGTCAAATATCAAACAGGTCTAGATAATCTGAATCTGATCTCATAAAACTCAAAATGGTTGTATCCTTCGCAAATTAAAAAAAAAAAAAAAAAAAACTTGTAGTATAAACTATAGTAATAGAGCAAACTTCAGACAGCAGGTGTGCAGTGCTGGTCAGCTTTTGCCCTTGCTGTCATGACCCCCATCTGACCGCATCAGACCCACATGACGTCCCTAAGTGAGCACGGAACAATGGAGAGAGCACGTGTCATCAATGGAGAGAGAATCATTTCTAACTGAAGTAACTGCATAAATATGTTTAAACTGTATTTTTTTACTTATATGCCTAAAAGGTAAAAGTAGGTATTGGGAAGGGATCTGCTCTAGACTACCCTGCGATTCCAGTGGCCCAGTGCTCCAGTGGACCCCGTGGCCTGGTTTCAGTGAATCATCCTTTGTGATTATTGCTCTGTTCAAAATCCCGGATGCTCCCTTGTATCAGGAGGC
>JAODJW010000087.1:972667-1005590 GCA_026777045.1 Hyperopisus bebe
ACTCAAAGGGGGCGGGGTCGGGACTCAAAGGGGGCGGGGTCGGGGCTCAAAGGGGCAGAGTCGGGGCTCAAAGGGGGCGTGTAGAACACGGATAAGAGCTGCTGGTGCTTCTCCCTTTTCAAATCCACTCCTGCCTCCCAGCTGTTCCACAAACGAAAGGAAAGAGCCGGAAGACCTTCATTTCAACTCCAACTTCAGGCGGTACCTACAAACAGAAGCTAAACTGCACCATTTCTGGACATCCAACTGAGCTCATGGATTTATAGCATTGGGCCACATAATTACAAGCAGTTAAAAATCAGAGGGTCTGCCACACTTACCCCCCTCGCCATTAGTGAGCACCAGAGCCTGCAAGATGTCCGACAAGGAGACGATTCCTTTCACCACATCCTGTTCATCCACCACCACCAACCTGTGGACCTGGGGGGGGGCAAGACAAGTTTACACAGGCGGGACACTGAAAGGTTTTCCTACATGGGGGCCAGGCGAAGGTTTGTACCTCGGCCTCCACCAGCCTGTTGATGATGGTCTCCAGGGACTCACTCCTGTGGCACGTGAGGACGCCCTCAAAGTACTGGGAACGGTGCTGCAGCGCCTTGGTCACCGACAGGTCCAGGTTGTTGTAGGTCTTCTCGGCTGCCAAGTTCTGGACAGACACCACAAACTCAGGGCGCATTCGCTCTGGACGGGACGCCAGCTTCCTCCACGCCTCAGTTACGGTTCCACGGAAAACCACTGTGCGATTAAGTGCTGAACAAATTCAGTATGTATGTACATTCATGTGAAAAAGAAACTACACCCTCTTTCACTTCTGAGGTTTTAGGTATTAGGACATAATATTAAAGAATCTGATACTTACCAGGTCCTAAAATAAAGTAAATACAACCTTAAATGAACAACAGCACATGATATATTACACCCTGTGATTATTTATTTAACAAAATCTAAGTCATAAATGCAGAAGCAGTGTGTGAAAAATTAAGTATACCTCTGGTGCTTCCATAGGAATTAAGAGAGTTAATCCACTTGATTAATTGATCATCAGCAAGTTTTTAATTAGTACTTATTTTTTCCCCCACAATGGCTTCTCTATTTTGGTTTCATTTTTGGTAGATAAATGATGACACTGGGGAATCTGTTGTGTTGTTTTACATCTGAGGTCAGACAAATAATTTTAGAAACTGGTAAAGACCAGATGAGTTTTATTATGTCCTGATTTGTAAAACCATAGAACTGAGGATGTATTTTCTCTTTCACATGGAACTTAATACATCTGAGAATTCAGGCCAATCTCTCAGTAGAGTGTCCCAGTGTTAATATGCAATGGAGTAGGAGAGAGTTTGATATTGGGGGGGGGGGGGGAGGACACTGTTCAATAATTTAAATATAAAGGTCAATTTATTGAGTGGGATGAATAATATTCAAATTAAACACTGGGGGAACATGCCCCCCACAGTTTCTACACCTGTTAATATGCAATTAACCACATAAACCTGCAGAGGGACTCAGCTCCCCCCCCTGACAGCACGATGACCAGCAAACCCTGACACCCTGATCAATAAAGCAGAACACAAGCAAGGCTGGACATTCAAGCACCAACTCAATACTTACTATGACGTCAAACTTGGAGTAAATGTCCACCACTCGTCCTGTGTTAAAAAAAAAAAAAAGTTATCTTTCACGATAATACAGTGATACTAATACGGAGATATCTTTTTTAAACATTGTTACTAATTACTGATTTAATTCTTTTATAAATTCACACCACTGAAGATGTACAGCCAAACAGGGAATCTGTGCTCCATTCATACAGCTGCAGAGACACTAACACATGACCAGTCACATGATTTCCTCATGTATATTAATGAGGACCCTTCCTGCCACCTGTCCCCCTCACCCTTGTCATCCACCACCGGCAGCGCAGATACTCTCTGGTCCACAAAGATGCCCAGCGCTGTGTAGAGGGGCGTGTCAGCATGCACCTTGGCGATCTTCTGGAAGGTGCCGATATTCAGCTCCTCCAGTGTGTGACTTAGGAAGGCGGGTTTGGGCATCTCAGAAATCTGACGGGGGGGGGGGGGACAGAGGCCATGTTCACATACCAGCTGCCAAAGCCAGGAGAGTATTATGTCGACCAAAACCACCAGTGAAACGGGAGCGCGTGGCCTTCCTCAAGAATGTACCCCCTAGAGATATGCCTGGGTTGGTCCTAGTTTAGCTATGTCCGAGCAATAACAGGGAAAGACATTCATGAAGGACAAAAGGGATATAGGTCTATGTATATCAGAGCTACACTATTCAAACATGGTGTCTAGATAAAAAAAACACACACACACACACACACACACACACACACACACACACACACACTGGGGGAGGGGATGCTAATCTGCATTGTTCAAGTTTGGAGGCATGTCGTGCTGCCTCCAGCAGGAGAGGACAAAGGGGACGGAGCCACTGAAAATGAGGTGCGAGTTCCGCATGTTAATGAGGTCATCATGAAGGGACAGCAAATGGGGATGCAGGAGCTGCAGTTAGGCGGTGTTCAGGTGAATGGGGCCGGCGTGGCGGCAGCACACAGCCAGGAAACAGGCACTCACAAAGAGCTTGAGAAACTTGAGGATCCTCTTGTGCGTCAGGATATAGAGGGTGTTGCCTGTCAGAGGGTCAATGACGGGCAACCTGTGGATCTTGTTCTTCAGCAGAGAAGAGACGGCATCGTACAGGCTGGGGGGGCAGGCAGAGAGATAGAGAGGCAGCCAGCGACACACTCGTCCACCTAAACCATCCACAACTTGGGCAACCATTCTATTATTTCTGGAGCAGGACGTCCTGTGAGTTGCGCTGACCAGATGAAAACCGTGTTCTGTCTCAAAGTAAAACCTGTGACACAAGGTGACCGACTTCAAGGGGAGCAAGCTGAGACAATGTCTCACCCAGGCGGGTTTGCAGTGACACACTGGGGGAGCCTCCTGTTCAACTCAAAACCTCATCATAATACCCTGGTACTCCTGGTGACCAGAGCAACAGCATATCCCCAGAGCACCAAAAAAACAAACACACAGGTGAAGGACATATGACCAGATCTACTACACACTAATCTCTGAATTATATTTCAGATAACATAGATTATTTATGGGAGTGTGAAGAAAAGATCTGCCTGTTTTTTGGTCTCTGACTAGTGCAGCTGGTGAGCGAGTTGGGAGTGCTTACCTGGCATTAGGGGAGATGCTGACTAGGGGCTTGAAGGAGTCTTGTAAATAGACCTCTGGGGAATGGAGGGGCCATTTTCAGCTTTCGTTTGCGTGCATATTTTTGATGAAAACAACAACAAAAAAAGTGCTTACCTCTCCATGTCTCTATTTTGTGCTCCTCCAGCTCATATATTTGAACCTGCAATTTTACCAGAAACATGCAGAAGGGAGCAAAATATGAACCACAATGGACACCACAGCCCTGTTTCAACATGGCACATGTGACCTACTGGCTTTACAGAAATCCCGAATTGGTGATTCTGAGGATTCAGGGGCAACGGAGCAATAACAGTGAGTCCAGCAGAAGGCAGTCTTACCAAAGGAGATTTGTAGTAGCGATGCAGGATGTTGATGAAGTCAGTGATGGTCAGCATGCCTGTAAAGGCAACATCATTAGAGGGGCCACAGTTACCCAGGTGAAATGTGGCCATTTACAAAGTTACTGTAGCAGGCCTTACCCACAAAGCACTGCTTCTTACTGTCCCATAGTGGGGCTGCTCTCACCCCATTGGACACCAAAGCGAAAAATGCTTTTTTCACCTGAAGGAAAAAAGAATAGAAAAGCTTTAGATGTTTTTCTGTCTATCTACCCAAAACAATTTCCTGGATGTTGTGTTTTGTTTTGAATTTACTAATTTTAATATAAAAGTTCCAAATAAATCAGAGCTATTAAGAATCTCACCTGCAGCGAGGTGTCAAACACAACCAGCTTTGAACTGGTGGGCACCAGATCGTAGCAGCGATGGGATTTCATGAAGCGTGTGTAAACGTTTTTATCTGCATCTAGACAAGGCAAGACACAGATGCTGCTATCATCACATAAACATATAGCAGATCTTAAAGGGGGGGCTTTTTCCGTTTTGGTACAAAAGCCCCAAAAGGACCATTAAGGTCCAGCTGCCCTCAAAGGAAATGTGAGAGAGATAGTGCTGATTCTGATTGATTTAATCTCTCTTCTAAGGAAAGGTACTCTCAGTGTATTCTTGGTGAAATATTAGACTTCCATTCAGACAGGTGCTTAAAGTTCCCTGCTTTTGCACATTTTGAAATGACCATCATTCATTCGTGATTTTTATCACATTGAGTGGTTTTATCTTTATATGTGCTCTTATAACAAAGAGAAGAACCCAGGGAGTACAGATGAAAACTAGCCTTCTGGGTACCTCTGGCATATTTACTGCAATGCAATCAATATGCATTTTCCCCATTAAATAAAACAACAAACAAACAATAATAACTCAAGGTCCCTCATGAACATTTCCGCAGAGTTCATACCCTCTGTGGCTGCCATCTCCTTTTTCCCCTCCAGGTCATCAGGAAGAGCAGTGACCTGAAAACAGATTAACCATGAGCTTCCAGCCGTTGTCACACACACACTTCTAGAGCTTATAATTATATCATGGGATGCCCAGTAAGCAAAGCCTTCCTCTGCTAGGTCAAATTAATAATAAAGTTATTGTTAATTATTAATAGATGATTAATAATAAATCTGGAATTTCAATAATTTAAGAAAACGATGATACTAAAAACATGTACTCTGGCACATTTCCCAGAATATGCCACCTCAGTCCAAACAAATCAACCTGTCAGTCAGCCAGCCAAGGAGTGTGTCTAGAGGTTCACAGTGAAATGTAAAAGTGTAACTACTGTTCGATTAAAGTGTTACTGAACATTAGGCTTTACAGTGTCTTGTCTTAGAGTCGATCCCCCGACGTCATATACAGTTCTAAACCTTGACATAGTTAAACTGGTTATCTCCCATCTCATATATATATATAAATAACCGACAACGTTTTTTTACAGATCACCGCGGCAAAACAGTCATAATGCAGAGCAGGAACAGGACCGCAAATTTAAAGCATCGTCCTTATTACGTATGTTTCAGTCGGGAAGGGTCAAAGTCCTACATTTCAGTTCATCAATTAAGCAGCACGCGCCGATTTAGGGGAAGGCGAACCTGTAAATCAATACGGGCTGGAAAGTGGACAGGGGCGAAGGCCGAAAGACAAACCACAGATTTCCCATCAGTGGGTGACATAAGACCACGGTAAGTAGGTGACTGCGTCCGATCGGACACCCACGGCGGTTCAGGTGGCATGATGACGGAACACGCTACCCGCTTCAAACGCAGACAGTGTGCTGAATTTTATGTTATACTCTACCCGCATTAACTATACTACTGTTTACTGAGCTTGCTTTTACTGTACAGGCGATTGTAACACCTTTCCATACAGCACATACTATATGGCGTGTATATGGTTACTGCATTTTTGTGCTTAGTATATTTGTGACGTGTTATATAAAGTATATTTATCAAAATATCGCACTGGGCTGTTGTTTGAGTCTATGGACACCAAATCAAACACCATAAATAAGCATACGTACACTTTAGCGGCGAAGCTAACACTGCCCCTGTCTGAGTACAGCTTCCCGGACCTTCGGACGTCCGGACCCCGCGCGGCCGCTCGCGCACGAGCCGTGCCCACCCGTCGCTACTTACGCTCTCCATGTCCAACTCGCCGGGTCCGCTTTGTCCGCGCATTTAACCACCCACGACCTCGTAGCACCCGTACTTTCCACGTCGGCTACTTTTGTGCGGCTGCTGCGCGGCCAGCCGGGTGTTGGATGGGTGAGCCGGGTTTTGAAATCTTGCTTTGACGCTGACAGACCTGCCTACCATGTCCCGCCTTGTTTACTTCCGGTACTGACACCATCTGCGCACGCGCAGCTATAGGCATCATGCCCGCCGTCATTTCTGTGGTGGTTGTTAAATGTCGCCCTTCATTTGTCATCATTCTAATTTCCTCCCTTAGTGGTTCAACTCGTCGACTGTATGGAGCAGAAATTACATTTATTTCACGTATAAGTATTGTGATTACAAAGTGGTTAAATGTTAGTGCAGAATTAGTGAAAGCGAGCCATGTAAGTCTAAACACATCACAGTACAAATAACATCTCGAAGAAAGTTCGGGTAGTACCTAAGTGTATTCGTAAGGTCCTGGTGTAAAACGTAACCTAACTTTAAACATTTGCGTTTTGTAATGTGTGGTGAATATACTAGACTTTGGCTGTTTTACCTTATAGTTATCATTTACAACCCCTTACCAGAGAAGTTGGGATAGTGCGTAAAAAGTAAATAAAAACACCACAATGATTTGCAAATCATATAAGCCCTATTTAATTGAAAATACAACAAAAACAACATATCAGATGTTGGAACTGAGAAAATGTATTGTTTTATATAAATATATGCTCGATTTGAATTTCATGCTACAGTAGCAGCATATTTCAAAAATGTTGGGGGAGGGACAATTAAAAAATGAAAAAGTTGTGTAATGTTACAACAGATCACCAGGTTAAATATCTCACAACTCATTAGATTAATCAGTAGCAGGTTACTAAGATGATTGAGTATAAAAAGAGCCTCCCAGAGAGGCAGAGTCTCTGTGCAGTGAAGATGGGGAGATGTTCACCACTCTGTGAAAGACTGTGTGGGCAAATAGTGCAACAATTTATGAATAATGTTCAATGTAATATCGGAAGAAATTTGGGGATTTCATCATTGATGGTATATCGGCATATCATTAAAGGATTCAGAAAATACAAAGAAATCTCTGTATTCAAGGGATAAGGCCAAAAACCAATATTGGATAGCCATAATCTTCAGGTCCTCAGGCAGCACTACATTAAAAACAGACATGATTCTATAGTAGAAATCACTGCATGGGCTCAGAACACTTCCAAAAACCATTATCTGTAAACACAGTTCTTTGCTGCATCCTTAAATGCAGGATGTAATGTTACCATGCAAAGAAGAAACCATATCTAAACATGATCCAGAAATGCCACCAACTTCTCTGGGCCTGAGCTTATTTAAGATGGACTGAGGCAAAATGTAAAACTGTCCTGTAGTCTGACGAAACAAAATTTCAAATTCTTTTTGGAAATCATGGCTGCTGCGTCCTCCAGGCTAAAGAGGAGAGGGACCATCCAGCTTGTTATCAGTGGACAGTTCATAAGCCAGCATCCGTAATGGGATGGGGGTGGATTAGTGCCCATGGCTTGGGTAGCTTGCACATCTGAGAAGGCGCCATTAATGCTGAATGACATATACAGGTTTTTAAGCAACACTGTAAACTTTTGGCGCATCATGGAACGAAAAATAAGACAATGGAAAACCTGAACTGTTGAGCAGTTGAAATCTGTATCAGGCAATAATGGGCCAACATTTCACTTTCAAACTCCAGCAACTGGTCTCCTCAGTTCCCAAATGTTTAGTGTTGTTACAAGAAGTGATGCAACACAGTGGTCAACATACCCCTGTCCCTTTTCTGAACTGTTCTGAAACATGTTGCTGGCATCAAATTCAAACTAAGCATACATTTTTCATAAAACAAGAACTTTTCTGTTTCAAACATTCAATATCTTGTCTTTGTTCTATTTTCAGTTAAATATGAGTTTATATGATTTGTAAATCATTGCATTGTTTTCAATTTACATTTTACACCAGCATGTTAAAATGAAGTTAAGAACTATCAGAGGTGTTAGCCGCATACTCTAGGCAACCGACAGGGAGGGAATTTCTATGTGTAATTGCCAATAACTGTAGTAACTGCCTATGCAACTGAAAACGGTGTGGAAACACTTATGGAAGAACCTTCAATTTTATATTTAAAATGCATCTTTATTTCTTTACAGAAGTGGAGACAAATGTAAATTGAGAGGGAGAGGAAAAAGTGGAATAAAAAGGGCATATTGTCAAAAATATGTACAATTCAAAATTATACAAAACATGCCACATAGAATCAAAATGATCATTTATTTAGCATTTTTTTCCTAAAAGTAACTCTGCTGTACAGATTAAACATCTTTAAAAAGAAGGTAATGCTTTCAAAATCTTCAAGAACTTAGGCAATCTTTAAGTTAAAAGCTATGTGAAGAACAGGATAGTCAAAAATAATTTATGTATATATAGATTCAACACGTTTTGTCAGTCACCTAGGAGGAAAAGAAAAGAAAACAGCAACTCCCCCCGAAAGGTTTGTTGGTCAAAAACAGTGCGTGTACACGTTACTATCAGGGCTGTAATTAAATACATGACTGACTGAGAACATGATTCCTCGCAAAATCATAGCTGAAGTCAAATCACACAATATAAAAATGGGCTGAATATATAGTAATTCCACACAAACTAATCCAACACTGTACTTCCATAGGCTAGAAAAAGTTACCAGTATTAATAAGCATAGTTATGACGACACTAGGGTAGTAAAAGACCTTCAAAGTTTCTTCTCTTCTGAGGAGTGCACAAACAGGGACGTCTCTGAACAATCCAGGGACTCATTTTGGTACATATTCACAACCAGTAGCATACACAACAGTACAAGTAGGAAGGGAGAAACAAACCTACACAACCGCATCGCACATCATTGCACCATTACCTGCGATCTTTTTTTTTTTTCTTTATTGAAATAAAAATAGGCAGACACCTCTCTGATTGGAGATTCACTCATAAGATCTGTTCCATGTGATCCAGCCCTGCTTCTAGCCAAAGTTATTGGCAAAACAGTCTTTCTGTGTTTAGCTAAAATTTACTGCTGGAGTATACAAGCTCGTAGCAAAAATGCTAATAGAAAACAACTTAAATGCAAAAGGGAAAAAAATCATATACATATAGTCTCTTGACTTCTATTTATATGTGTGTATATTCATATATATATTTAATACTTGTATTAAAACAATATCCAGTGGATGATTTCCTCTCACTTTAATTGTTTAAAAAGGGGTGAAGCTTTTGTTCCCCTTGTTTATATACAGTTTTTACACTTGCAGCTTACATCAGGGGGAAAGGTGTGTGCAGTTGGAGAGTCCCACTCCCACGCACACAAAAAAGCCAAAAACTAACTAAATGCCCTTTAAGACTTTTTCCCCAAAGGCCCTTAAAATGAAAAGCCATCACCTTTCCATGATTGACCGAGGATTTGGCTGTGGGGTGCAAAGGTCAATACGCCAGCTGTAAGTTAAGTAGTCAGTAATCAGTAACATACAGCGGGTCTCTGGGAGAAGCTCGTCAGAAGACAGGCGGAAACGGGGGCGTCAGACCAGCATCACAATAGGCTCACTGTCAGCTTTTATTATGGCCTATTGGCAATAGGAACGTTGTGAATTTTCTTTTGTCTTGAGCATCAGACAAAAACCTCCATAATATTTTGGGATTTCGTTGTACATCATGTATGTGTATATACACATAATCCAATGTCTATCATGTTTTACTTCAAATGGAGCCTCGGATATGACAGTGGGAGTTCACCATTCAGGACTGATTTCTGACTGATGCAGTTTCTCAAATGTACAGGCCTTCCCAGACTGGGCATGGTCAATATATCATGGTTATCCTTACCACTCCCATGTTATTTCATATATTTATAAAAATTATACAGCTAACCTGCTTAAATTTCCCAGCTTTTTTTTTTTTTTTTAAAGAGTATTAACCATTAATGTCTCCTCCACCTCTGCCTCTAACCCTCCCATCCCCCCCAAAGCAGTCCTTTACAGCTTTCAAAGCCTACAGGTCCTAATTGACTCAAATGAGGTAGACTGGGTCAGAATTACCACCCTGAATGCATTCAAACTGTCCGCCTTCAGGGAGCAGGTGGCTGTGTTTGTGTCTCACACTGCCTCTGGTCTGTCACACTTTGAACTGATTTTTAGATTGTCCAGCTAATAACCACAATCTTTCATCATCACTGATGCACAGAGAGATACCATTTTTTGGGGGAATAAGGAAGAAAATATACGCTAAAACAGAGGAAACACGTGCTACTTCAGTGGTCATCACTGTACATAACTGGACAGCAGCACACCCCTTTTGGAGTCGATGAAAAGCATTTGAGGGATTAAAAGTCAGCTAAAGGCATGAAAGTAAAATTCGACATCACTGTGGCATTAACTGGAACGCAGCACGAAGATCCTTTAAGACTCGTATTTCATAGTTTGTTATTAGATCTCCAGGCAGCAGCATAGGGTGGGGGCTGCAGCGGCTGGTTAGTGATGTCAGATCCAGTTCTTTTCCTTCATTATTTTGGCTCCCAGAGTGTGAACGGCGTTCACAGGAAACCACAAGGCAACTGCCAAAATGTATAAAAAGGACAGGCGCCTTCACTGGAAGCAGCTCTGGGTAGGATGTCGAATTTCGGCAAGCTTAGTCATAGAGGCGTTACTCCATTCGTTCTGTCACCCCATTCTTCTCTCTGGTCAGTTCATCCACTTGCGGCAGTTCCAAGCTCCACAATGGCAGGGGATCTTGTGCTGATCATCTTCAAAGTCGAACTGATAGTCATAAGTCAGCTGGTAACAGGAAAACGTAAGGTCAGCTTAGTTTCTGCACATCTTCAGTTTCAAGCAAGTAGCTGATGCCACTTCACAACTTCATGAAGCTCTCTGTACACTGTAGATTAGCATGAATATGGTATTATGTTGGTTCTTTTACCTCCTCTCCCTTAGGAATCCTCCGACTAGATATGATGATGATCTTGTCCTCTTTGTCAAAAGTAACAACCTCCGCCACACAATTGGGGGCACAAGAGTGGTTGACATATCTGGAGGGGAGAGGATGCATGAGGAGTAAAACCATGCAGGTTAAAATGACTAATAGACAGAGAAGTAAACGGACACATGGGGATGGCTCACCGGGCTGGGCCGCCGGTTAGGGTGGCATCGATCACGTGCTCATTGTTGATGCGAAACATGTAGATGCCTCGGTTCTGAAGAGACAGCAAAACACAGCTTATCATAGCACCCCATTTGCTAGCATCAAGCTCAAGTTCAAACAAAACAGCCCGCTTTCACAAAATTAAGCTCAAAAAAATCAACCGATTTTACTCAGCATCCCAGTCCTCCAAGCCTTTTAAAGTAACGTACCCAATGGTTACCTGCAGCATATGTAATTCGGCTCACAAATGATTATCAGAGCGTTCTTTCCTCAGAAGCCTAGTAAAATTAAGACCCCTTTCCTCAAGGATAGATCTACAGTAGAAAGTACCCAGAAAATAGAAAGCTACAACAGAGAGCACAGAAACAGCTACAAAACTGCCAGAATTCACTTAATATCTTAATGAACATACGAAATATAGAAGACATTACCTTTAAATCAACCAAGAGCTATTTATAATTCCATTAAGAGCGAAGGAATTCTCAAGTTTAATTTTAAATTATAGATTTGCCCACCGTGTTAGAAAATAGTGATAACACTGACTTTCCTTCCACTTCAAATGAAGGGGAACTTTATCAGCTCTGTATTTTTGCAACATTCTCTCATAGCCATCAGAGATCCTTCGTCTTTGGGTCTCTTAGAGTTCAGAAGCCCAGACGAAAACATGACAGATTAGGGTCAGTGCTTGTTTCCATGCCAACAACAGTAGCCCCCCCACCTGCTCCTCATAGATCTTCTCTCGCCGGTTGGCCACCTCATTGCGGATGATGGTGCCGATGTACTCGATGACCATGGTGTGCTTCTCCAGGTCTTTGGCAGCGTACAGGCCGAGCCCCTGGATGCGAGAGCGGGCCAGGTACACATTGTTCTTCCACTCGGTCTTCAGGCGCCGGTACTGCGATGACTTGGAATGGACAAACTGCTTGCTGTATGGTGTGTTGATCTCGCCGGTGAAGGTGCTCTGGTAAGCCTTGGACATGCTGGTGCTGTTCAGGGTATGAGGCCTAACCGGGACAAGAGTGGGAGGTCTGTCCAAGGCCAATTACAATATGCTGAAGAATACAACGAGGAGTTGGACATCTCCAATATGCTGTGGAGCCACATGCAGACGTACAGTACTGTGCAAATGTCTTAGGCAGTCAAAGAAAATGTATAAGGCTATTTATCCAAGTAGTAAATGTATATTCGCTCAGGGGGAAAAAACAAAATGCAAATTAACAGCAACAATAAAAAAAACAAGATCTACTTCTGTTCTCCAGTAAGTTACTGACCTTGTTCGGCAGCTAGATTAATACTGCTTCAATTCCCAACGAGTTTATTAATTAAGTGACTGAGTGACGTATTGATTAGCCAAATAAGGTGAGGTATAGGTCAAGCAAAAAAATACATGGGTATGTTAAATGGTTACTGCAAAGGTGAAATGGCCGACACGTTGAGAGACCAGATATTAGTTTTACACCAAGATGATCATTTAAACATTTTCTTTGACTGCCTAAGACTTTTCCACTGTACTGTAAATCTGACAGTAGAGAAGGGTGTGGTCACCTCTTGTAGTGGGTGAGGATCTTGGGCTCAGACCGGGCACATCCAGTGGGGTTGATCATGAGGGGCAGCTCCATGAGTGGATGGCGGCCATAACGGAAGACGTAGTTCTGGCAGTTCTCGACACCGGGCAGCTGGGGAGGAGTGAGGAAGAATGTCACAAGCTAAAACTAGTTTTGCGTTTACACTGTCCAAATGTAGTTCAACTCAAAAGGAATTAAAAAAAAAAAACCGTAAGAGGTGGTTTAAATAGGACAGCTTCACATCCGAGTGAACGTCAGAGCGGCAGGTTGGAAAAACTCACAGACTCGGTGATCCGCAGGACCGCGTGCACGGTTAGGCCATACATCTCCTCTCCCTTCACATGCTCTGTGAAAAGCTTCAGCATGGCGGCCTCCTTGCGAAGGTTGGCAACCTGCTCTACAATTCGGGCCCAAATCCCTGCAGGAGCCATTAGGAAAAGAAAGAGGGACAGATTCAGGGTTTTAACAGCCCCTTTCACTGTTGCCGACTAGTTAAGAGTAAGGCTGACGTACCATCAGGGGTGGAATCCTGGAGAAGCAAATCCTCCTGCCCCTGCTCCAGCACCCGCACCTCGAAGAGCGGCCGGCTGTCCGCCTCACTGATGCGGCAGCGGTAGCGGCAGCGGCGGTTGGGCACCCGGGTGCTCCAGTAGATACGTGTGGCCTCGTAGCCCACAGGGAAGATGGCGGTGGGCGAGTGGAAGGCAGCCATCTGGGAGGGCAGCAGCTGGCCCACGGCGTGGAAGATGAGGCCGCCGACGCGAAACATGTGGACACGGTCGCCACGCTGCAGAATGCTGGCGATCTGCTTGACCTCGTCGCGCTCAATGTAGACCCTCCGGAAGACGGCGAAGTTGCTGAGCTCCTCCTCACTGGGGCCCTTGAGCTTGTGCTGCGTGCACAACATAGTCTTGTCCTTGAAGAACATGCAGCGTGCGCGGATGGCGCAGGCGAAGTGGTACACGTTTGGGCAGCGCAGCCGGTTGCAGCTGTTGGTGGCGCCCGTCTTCTGGCAGCAGGCGCAGCGTGTGCGAAGCCCCCGGCGCAGAGCCACCTCCACGTTGATGAGCGCGCCGCCCTGCGTCTCGTACACCTCTGTGGACCATAGCGCGCAATTCAGATGCACCCATAGGTCCACATCAATGTTGAGCAGACGTGCGGGGCCGTCGGTGGCGCCGTCGCCTTCCTCGTGGCAGAAGCAGCATTTGCGAAGGTCGCGGGGCATTTTGTCGGGCCGCAGTGTGATGCGCAGGCGATCCATGAGCTCGGACACCTCCCTGCTGCTCTCCTTCCGCGAGCTGCCTTTGCGGATGGTGATGACCAGCTGGAGGCGCTTCCAGCGCAGCCCCTTCCACTTCTTCATCTTTGGCCGCAGGTCCTCGTCTTCAGAGGGAGACCGGCTGCGATGCTTGCTGGCCTTGGGGGAGGAATCTAACAGGGTGGCACCATCTTCAGCCGGAGCCGTGGGGTCCGTCACTGTGGCAGCCATAGGGAGCACGGCAGAGTCCTGCTCAAGTTCAGATTTGACTGGAGGTTTGCCTGGACTGGAAGGTGGAGAAGATGAGCTTTGAGCAGGAGGAGGACAGGATGGATGCAGAGGGGCTGGTGGGGCGGGTGACTGGGGCGAAGAAGCGTCCACTGGGTATATAGGAAGATGGTGCACATCCAGGTCAGACACATTGGTGGTGTAACAGTGCTGAACCATTTTGTCCTCTGTCTCCAGGCACTCCTGAAAGTAAAACATGCCATTTAATCCTCTTTAGATCAAGTTCAACTGGTTAAGCAAACAAAGGTATTGACATTTACAACAGCCGGACATTTACTCACCTGTTTGACAATAGACAAGATATCCACCTGCTTTTTCAGTGTGCAGCCAGGTAAGGAGGCATCAAACTTCGCCCACTCTGGCTTTCCTTGTCTAGAGCCATCAGGATCTGAAGGACCTGGATCAACACAAAGGGCACCAAACACAAGAAAGGGGGACATAACCATACATTAGTTTACTGTGCATCCTCTCAACGCATCTACTCCAATGTTATACTAAGCAAAGTACCTGGAGTAAGTGTGTCCAGGGCTTTCCCAGCTTCAGGCCCTCTGTCTGGGCTTGGGGGAAAGGCCACCTCATAGGACCCTGGAGTCTGCACGTGTAGAAGCTGAGCCATGGCAACCATCACTGTATTCAGATTCTGTTCTCAGAGGAAGAAGAGAGAACACGACTCAGTAAAGTGGGTCTGACCACGTTCCATACAGGGACAAGGAGTTGCGGTTCCCCTCCCACAGTACCTTAGCGGCAGCAGCAGATAGCGTGAACGTGACAGAGACCTCGCCGCTCTTGGCTTTATCCCATTGGCTCGAACCTGGTCCCATCCTGCCAGCATGCTCAGGAAGTGAGCTCACGGATTCGAAAGCCCTAGTCTCAGGGAAAACTGAAAGCAGGTCAAGCAGAAAGACAAGTCAGTGAGACACTGTATGAAACCGGTACATCAAAGCCTTTTCTTTGTTGTAAATTAATGGGAACATGTCTATCTAGCAGGACACAGCTGGGCTCTCTAGCAGAGCAGGCGAAAATAAGAATGACACAATGGCCTAAGAGACTAGGGAGGATTACATTTCATACCAGGGATAGCAGAGCACGGGATGATGGGAATGACAGGCGATATAGCCCTTTCGCTTCCGCTCAGCTTTGTCTCCTCCATCAGAGGAAAGCGAGGGACTTCTTCCCCCAGAATGCTTTCTGGAGAGGAAGCGGGAACAATGCTGTCTGGAGCGTCACTGTCCTCATCGCTCTCCATCCTGAAATTAAGTGGGAAGGGGAGAGTCACAGTCTGTACAGACCACCACAGGACAAATGCTTCTACATGATCAAACACACCAGTTCATCAGAGTGACAATTCAAATAAATCACCCTGATCATCCATGCAGTGCTTATATGCAACAGTACCTGATATCCTCGTTTTGATTGTGTGGAGGTGTGGGAAGAGCAGCGAGCAAATCAACATTCTTCACTTCCACACCTTCTCCCTCTGTGTCTGAAGAAAAAGAGAAAGGGACTCAAACTGGCTCTTCACGAAACAGACTGTAGCCTAAAAACCCACTTTTCCCACCAGCTCACCCTTGGACTCCTCAGGAGGGTCAGTCTCCTTCTGTTCATCAGACAGCTCCTCCACAGTGGTCACCCCATTCAGTAATTTGTGCTGCACCGACGGTGGGGGAGTGGGCGGTAGAGAGGAGGGTGGTGTTGGTGGATTGCTAAGATGACTCTGAGGAGACAGGAACCATGAGGAGCTGACTGACTAAGACAAACAAGACAAAGACACTGTACACCGTCCTGCTATGTTCTACCTGAGTGAGCAGCTGAGAGTAGTAATCAGGGATATTGTCCAGTACTGCATTGCCGAAAGAACCCTTCAGCTTCATTTCATCGTTGCCTGTGCTGCTGCCAAAAGGTGTGAACAACTCAAGATTGGCAGTGATGGAGGGCTCCATTAGAGGAAGGAGAGACAGCTCCTGGAATAACAGAATTGCGTATTTTATTACCCTTGAATGAAGGTTATGAAACCAGACTGTTCCCTGTAGGTCATGTTCAGCTCTGACACACCTGCTTCAGTTGCTTCATCAAAGCCTCTGTGCTTTTTCCTACTTCATCCTTTTTGGTCTTCTTTCGAGCGCTGGGCACAGCCTTGGACGTGCGTTTCACCTTGGTTGCTGGAGGCTTCTTGTTGGTAGACTGCGAGTCCTGTAAAAAAGCATGAACAGTTGTATCTAAAGAATCTTGAACAGATTACAAACATTTGCTTCAGAAACCAATGACAAGGGGATCATACCTCCATGTTGCATGGCGTTCCCTGCAGCTTCTGCTCCAACATCGCCAATTTGCTGTTGATGTGGCCATTAATCTCACTGTGGATATTGTCAGAGGGCTGCTGGGCCGCCAGCTGCAGGTTTTTAGTGTGCAACAGTTTCTGTAGAAGATGCTGTCCTGTCCCAGGCTGCTGAGCTTGAAAGCCAGGAGTCCCAGCTGTGTCTTCTTGGCTTGTGGTGTTGGAATAAACTGAACCAGTGACACTGCCAACAGAGCAAGGACCCACCTGCCCATGACTGCTCTCCTTCTTTACAACCCTACTACAGGCCTCATTCCCTGCATCCGGATCACACTTTACCTCCCTCGGCTCCTGTTTAATGTTCTGAAGAAACATTTTGTTTAGAGATTCTTCCCCTTGAGATGTTTGATTCTCTACACAAGGGGGCTGCTGCATGTTCCTTTCAATTGGAGGAGGAGGTGGCCTGCCCACTAGCATTGTGGTAGCTTGTACCTCATTGGGTAGTTTTTCTGAAGACAGATGTTCACACTTTAGCCCTGGCTGCCCTGGAGGCCCATTCACATCACCGGAGACAGATCTACTGGTTTCTACTTGATTGAATGGACTGCTTCTTCTAGCAAAATTCTCAACTGCAGTGTCAGAGACTGTTTGGCCATAAGAGGGTAGTGTGCCTTGTTCCTGACTGGTGGTTGAAGCTGGACTTGTAGTAGTGCCTACTGCTAATGGTCCAGGACATATCAAGCGTGCTGGGGAGCCTTCTGAGCCGACTGGTGTTTGAGGTGGCTGAAATGGGCTAGAAGCTCCTGGCAATCGTGGTTGAAATGTTTGTTGATGGGATGCTTGTTGAGATTGCAAAGCTTGTGTCGGTGATGACTGATGTACACCTGTAGGGTGTGGAAAGAAGTGTTGCTGCAACTGTTGCTGCTGTGTCTGTACATTATGCTGCTGAGGAAGCTTAATTCCTGGGGAGTTTTGGTGCAAATCCTGTCGAGGATGTGTATGCCCCTCTCTCAGAGTGTCCAAAGCCATTGTAATCTGTCCTCCAGCCACTTGCTGCTGCTGCACTTGCTGCTGCTGTTGCATTCTTTGCTGATGCTGAGGCAAGATACTATATTGGGCTGGAGCTCTTTGCTGTAGCTGTTGGGAAAGTTGCATTGGTGGCTGTACCACCATACCAGGCTGTTGTAACTGTTGTTGCTGTTGGGAAGGACCTCTAACACCTTGCTGCAAAGGTATCCCTACTGAGGACTGCATCATCATGGTTTGTGGGGAGACTCCCACAGCTTGTTGTCCCACTGCTCCTTGGGGGAGCTGCTGTTGTGTTACCAATCCTTGTGGTCTCTGTGCTACTAATCCTTGTGGTCGCTGTGCTATTAATCCTTGTGCTTGACTCTGCTGCCCCTGGACTTGTGCCTGCCCCGGAGACATGGCCATTCTCAGCATCTGATGCCTCTGGGCAATCATTTGTATTTGACTTGGGGACAAATGGCGGAGCTGGGGATTCTGGGCGATTAAAGCTTGAAGGTTAATATTTGGTCGGATATGTCCCATAGTCATTCCTGGCCTGGGGACCATCCCTGGACTTTGCTGTCCCCTCACCATACCCAACTGTCCCATCATAACTTGCTTCTGCTGTTGGATGAGGAGGGCTTGCTGTTGTTGCTGCGGATTTGGGTGAGTTGTCACACCAGATGCCTGTTGGCCAGACTGACTCTGTAGCTGCCCAATCCCATCCTGGGGCTGCGGCTCAACCTTCTGACCAACAAGTGCACCCTGCTGCTGTAGCTGAGATATGCGACACGCCTGTTGTCCATCCTGCTGTGCAGTACTGTTTTGCTCTCCCTGCAGGTTGCTTTGCCTTGGCACAGTCTGTGAAAGAACACCTTGGTTGCTTTGATAACCAAGTTGTTGTGGGATTCCTGACGGAGAGGGGGAACTGGAAAGTTGCTGCAATTGTGCAAGTTGTTGTGACTGTGGTGCCATGTATGTGTTTGGTGTCTGTTGCTGAATCACCGCTCCTGATGCCTCTCCAGCTGACCCAGGGTGCTGTACATGGACAGTGATTACAGACCCTTGTGGCTGTTGTGGTGTCCTTGGGTTAAGTATTCCACTGTCTTTAGGGTTTTGAACATCATGTGAAACATTTTGTACCCCTAGCTGCAGACCTTCAGTTACTCCTTGCTGTTGAGGACCTTCTCGAGCATTTCCTGCAGGGAGAGACGTTTCCAGGGTGACCTGACTTTCAGCCGAGTCCAGCTGCGTCGGTGCCGTTTGCAGCTGTCTGCCCAGGTCTTGTTGAAGGTTGATCTGGTTCATATATCCTTGCTGCTGTGGCAGGTGCTGTTGCAACTTTTGTTGCTGGGATAGCTGTGGCAAGTCATTTCCTGCCTTCTTTTGCTGTTGGGAAAGAAGCATTCTCTGTGCTAGAATATTCTGTTGCTGTGGGGTTAGTTGGGTATGTGGTCCCTTAAGGCCATGCTGTTGGGGACCCACCAGCCCATGCTGAGTCACCATACCCTGGGCTCTCTGCTGTTGTACCAACATCTGTTGATTTTCAATTATTCTTTGCTCCTTTCCCACAGCACTGTTGCCTTGGGTCATTACTTGCTCTCCCATAACATTCTGCTGCTGTTGTGGACCAGTTTGGCTTCCCATCAGGCTTTGCACTGGCACAGGCCCCTGCTGATCTTGGAGCTGCATCATGCTTTGTTGTTGGGGCTCATGCTGTTTAGACATCATCGGATTATTCATCACACTTTGCTGGGTTGGTGCAACCATAGCACCTGCTGGCTGACTAGTCAGGCCCGATTGCTGGACTTGTGGAGGAATTACTTGTTGTCCCATAAGTCCTTGCTGCCGCATTTTCTGCACAAGCTGCATCCTGTGCTGAAGCTGCATTTGTCGATCCTGCATAAGTCTTGCATCTGGGCCCTGAACTCCAGCATTCTGAGGAAAACATCCTGCATGGGGACCTGAGGTCATAGTAACAGGATGTGGGGGTTGAGTGGCTCCAAGGAAGGGCGGCGGTTGCTGCAATCCTACTGGGACCCCCCCAGGAGGAACATGCACAGGGGGCTGGCCTGACAGTGGCACACCCTGCTGCCCCATCACTGATCCGGGCAGCTTGGAGAGGACTCGAGTTGCTTGTGCAGAAGAACCAGGTGTCATAAGACTGGAGCTTTGTTGATGTTGCTGTTGTTTGTTTCGGTATTCTGTAATCAGACTCGTGTGCTCTTTTTGCTGTTTGCGCACCTGGGGGTTTCAAATGAATGAATGAACAAACAAAACAGAACATTACTTATCCAGCCTTAGCACAAACTCAGCAACACTGTATTACTACCATGTCAGTTCCATAGTTCAGTTACCTGATCTAGCTGTTTTTGTATCTTGCTCTGTTCTTCAGTGACCAGCTTAAGCTTCTCGGCATCGGCCTCAGCAAATTCCCGGCCCGCTTTCTTGGCTGTGCGCTGCTTGGCGCAAAGTGCCTTGCGGGACTTACGGTGCACGCCAATCTGCTCCTCCAGGAATTTGAGCTGCATCTGCAGGAGCTGTTGAGTGTGCAGCAGCCACTCCTCATACTGGTGCTGCTCCGTATCATCTGAATTGGGAACAGATCTCATCAACCAAAAGAACCCAAACCCTACTCAAAAATGTAAAATTTATTAATAAATTTCGTACTGATAATGCCTTGCACGAACTGTGGAGGGTTAGGTTTAGATTGAGTCATGTCACTGGTTTCTCCTTCCTATGAAAAACAGAGCAAAACTGATGTTAGATTACCATATTACAGTCCATTAGAAATCCCATCAGCACACTCTCAGGACAGAATCTGAAGGGTCATTCGGTGTCAGATGGCAGAGATTATTTTGTCATCACATCTCAGCAGATCTGTGGCTCAATAAAGGATTAGTAAATAAATGGTACCTTTGCAGACCCTGCCTGGAGCCTGCCTTGGGGATCTGTAGCACCTGGGGTCCTGGCCAGTCTCTGAGCCAGGAGAGACACTTGTTGTCTGAGAGAGAGTAAAGCACTGACATCAGTCACAAAACAAAGACAGAAATTTGTCTTAATCTGAACAAGACCAAGTACCTATTGATGCCAGGTGGCACTCCGATGGGACTTTGAGCCATAACCCTTTTGATGCCCTTCAGTGCCACCATTTTTGCCTTTGCAATAGGATCCATGATGTCATCTGGTGCAAATTTGTCCAGATCTGCAACAAAGCATCAGAGGGTCAAGAATTCAGTTCCACGACAAACAATGAACTAGACAACATAAAATACATTTTAAGAATTGAGTTACCAGTGTCTGGGAAGAAGGTGTTAGCCAGAGGTGGCTTTGCCAACTGTTGCTGCTGATGTGGACTGACAATCATTTGATGTCCTCCTGGCTGCTGAGCCATGGGAAGATTAGGTGACGGGGGCACGGCTGCTCCCAAAAGCCTTGGCTGCTGCTGGGGTGGAAGTGAGTGGGGTCTGGGCACCACACCTGGCTGAAACTGTTGATTTATAAGCTCCTGTGGAAGTGAGTGGTGCTGCTGGGCCAGCAAAACTTGTGGGGTACCCTGAGAAAGGGGAGCTTGCTGTTGAGGGAGGGTGCTGCGAAGATGTGATGTTATCCCTCCCTGCTGAAGGGCACTCAGTTGCTGTTGTTGCTGCTGCTGCTTCTGAAGCTCCTTCTTCTCATGCTCCAGCAGATCCTGGATTAGTAGGGGTAGCTCACTGGCTTCCAGAGAGCTTTCGACTTTGTCCAAATCTACAGCAGGAGAATGCTGCCCCCCTCCATCAGGTAGCCCCAGTGGGTCCTCATCCAGGTCTGAATGCAGATTGTCTGAGGGAAAGGAAATTGTATCTGCAGGGAGATTAAATGGTAGACCTCCCAAAGGAACAGTCCCAAGAGAAGCAGACGTGTTTGGCAGCTGAGCAGCAAGCCCACAGTGGGGCTTGGCAGTGTTTGGTGACCCTCCTAATATCATGGAGACAGATTCTGCCATTTCATCCTTTATGGCACCAGAAGGCAGCTGCTTTGGCTTAGGTCTGGTTTCATCCTCAAGGCCAGGCATCAAGCTGCTCTCCTCCAACTTAAGTGTCGGGAGACTCTGGGCCTCTGATGATTGGCTATTCTGTGTAGAAGGATGAGGAATGCTTGAGGAAGTCAACACTGGCTGCGGACTGCTGACTGATGTGCCCGATTTTGACGATTTCTGCTCTGTCAAATCCAGCTTTGGTTTGTCTTCCACCTTAACATCAGGAACAGAAGTGGAAGAGGCACCTGGGACTTCACTCTCAGCCTCTACCAACCGAAGCTGCTCAGAAAAGGTGTCCTTGGGATCCGCTTGATCAAGCTCAGGGTCAGTGTAGGCCAACAAGTCAAACTCATCACACTTCAGCAGGTCATCCAGGTGTGGGTCAGTGGTTTCCAGATTGTCCAAATCATCGTCCCCCTTATCAGGGCCAAGGTCAAGTGTGGCAAGGTCATCAACATCCTCAGTGCCATCATCACCCCCGGTGCCCCCCAACCCTTTGGCATCAAATGGGTCATCAAGTTCAGCCTCTGGCATGTCTAGGTGACAGGGCCTTATAGCCATTGGGTCTACAGAGGAAGCCTTTCGGTCTTCTCCAGTACCAGTCTGGGGGGCTGGTTTCTGGATGTGCATGCTGGACATACTTAGGTTTGGAGTAGAGGTGCTGAGTTGCTGCTGCTGGGGTTGGGGTGACTGCAAAGCAGCTTGCTGGGGCAGTACGGTGGCACATTGCTGCAAACCCAGCCCAGGATCTCTGACTGCCTCCACCTGAGGTGGGGTGGGAGCAGGCAGTGGCAGAGCTGGAGGAGCAGACAAAGAAGCATGTGGAAATGGGGGGCCCACGTCCTGCTGAGGTATGAACAAACGCGGCCGGGGCTGCACACCACGCGCCACAAACTGCGCTCCTGGGGGCACTCTCTGCATGTTGTGCCTCAGCTCGATGAACTGCGGAGGGGTTCCAGGCACAGGGCCTCCCTGTACAGCCTGAGCAGGAGAGCCAGTTGTCATGGCAAGGGTGCTGGAAATTCCCGGCATCCTCTGAACGTTAAGTGAATCACCAACAGAGGTAGACGAGTGGTGTCTCGTAGCTGCTGCCACCTCCACCACGGCTGGCTGCAGAAATCGCCGCGGAGGCACACTTTGTCCTGGCCACTGAGCAGGTAACTGCCCATGCAGGTGAAAGCCCTGGGGATTGTTTTGCCCCGTTTGTCTGCAGGGGAGGAAAATTTGCAAGTATTTGATAATATATGGCACACAGAAACAAACATAGGTACAATTTAATACTGCAACACAAAAAAATAAAGGGGTGAAGAATGACAGAACACATTTCCTACATGTCTCTTAGCATAAATAAAATAATGTTCATACCTAATGCCGATAGCGTCCGTTAATGCAGGCATCCCAGGAGGAATGGGACAACCCAGTTTTTCACCCATTGTGCTTACAGCAGTCTTCTTGCCCAACTCTGCAGCTGGATAACCAGCAACAAGAGCAGCTCTATCCTAAAATAGCAGAAACAATCAGTGTAAGTTTTCCTATTATAGAAACAAGTATGGTACAGTCAACATGGCAGTTAGACCTGTACCTGGGGGTAAGGTGGGGGTGCTCGTTGACTCTTATCTGCTTGGTAGGGTGGTATGTTCTCTCCCGGCCAGGGGGTGGCGCTGTTATTGGCTGCAGCTGCTGCTTTCTCCTGTCGCAGGGAGTTTCTCTGCATTAACAACTCTCTTAATCTCTGTTTCTGCAAAGGACAAGAACAGGGGAAAAAAGGGAACATGCTTCTGTCAGAGGAAGCGGTGGTCTTTGAGCCATCTTAAGCTGAGAGAAGTGCCTGACCCAAATCTAAGGGATTCATAGTCCAGTTCCATTTTTTATTTTTATTTTTTTAACTTTGGCTGACTCTTCTCTAGCAATAAATTACTTAACACGCTTAGCAACTAATTAAGTCCCCTTTCATCATGTCAATATCATGTGGACCCAATTCCATAAACAGCATGTCCAAAAATTTTCCCCATATCAGAAGCCATACAGGTGCTTCTGACATTTGCCTATAAAAGTGATGGCTTTACCTGGCGGTGCTTCTCCAGGTCCGACTGGCTTAGAGTGCCTGTCGCCAGGTCCTGACTCACGTGCAGCTCCTGCGGCTCCTGAGAGCCCGGTATGGCAGGGGTGCGAGGCACCTCTTGGGCTCGCATAGAAAAGGGTTCGGATGCCCCCGATGGTGGCTGTAATCGCGAGGGGAAGCTGTCGGCGCTCAATACCTGAGGCTGGGCAGGCTGGGCAGGCTGGGGCTGAGCTTGGGGAGGCCGGGATTCCCCAAAAGCCCCATGCACCTGAGTCGTTGCCCCTGGAAACACACCCATGCTGGGATTACAGTTCACCGCAGGGGGTCCAGGGGGCTTTCCTGAAAGGGGATCCCCAATGGAAGATAGAGGGGGTGCCACTGGAGGCAGCTGGCTGGGGTGAGCGGAGGCCGGAAAGCCCAGGTTGCCTTGTGGGGGAACTGAGGTTGGCCGGGGGGGTTTTTGCAGAGAAGCGAAGGGGTCGCAGGACTGGGGCCGCGAGGGAGGGCGAGAGTAAGGTTCAGGAGACTGGAAGCAGGGGGGGACAGGGGACTGCGCAGGAAAGACTTCACTGGAAAGAGTGCCTGTGCTGAGGGGTGACTGGGGGCTGGCAGCCACTCTGGAGCTGGGGTCTGCCTGAGGTAGCAGAGGCCTCTGGGACAGAGGAGAGCAGCCTTCCCCTGACTGAGGCCGAGGGGGGAGAGCAGGCTGAGCGTGTATGTCCGAAAACGAGGCCGAGGGAGACTGGCGGAAGCTTTCAGGAAGGTGACTGGGTGAAGCACCGGGCAGGGGGCAGCCGGCGGGGTTGGTGGCGTCGCCCTGTTGGGCCCGCGGTGTCATGGGGGTCTTGAACAGTCTGTCCCCTGACTCCAGCAAGCCAGTAGCGGAGCCAGAGATAACGTCTGCGGTCCCGGCAGAAGAAGCCCTACTGGAGGGGATACCAACCAGGTCAAGCTTCTGCTGTCCCATCCCAGCTGGAGAGGCTGCAGACAGAGGGGATGAAGTACTGTGCTCTTGGCGTCTCCCCCCCTTCTGACTACATGGAGGGTCTCCAAAGGGGGAGGAGTGTGGTGGAGAGAGCAGAGGGGAGCCCCCAGGGACTCTGTGCTGAGGGCTCTTGGGGAGGCTTGCTGGAGACCTGCAGGAGCTGGGCTGCGTGTCCTGTGGGCCGGAGCAGCTCGGCTGACCCTGGGGGGCGAGCTGCAGGCCTGAAGGGGGTTTGCCTGAGGAAAGGGCCTGCAGTGGACTGCCAGCGGACTGAGGGTGTGGAGACTGGGGAGTAAGCGCAGAGAAAGGATCCACTGGGGTGCCGGCGCCAGGCATGACGGAGAAGGGGCTCTCCGCAGAGCTGGGCTGCGACGGAGTGGAAAGGGAGCCAGAAAGTGGAGGGGGGATGTGGAGGTGAAGGTCAGGACGCTCCGTCTTCACGGACCGGCACAGCTGGACCTCAGACTGCTGCGGGGGGGAGTAGCAGAGCAGAGTACATCAGCAGACACTCACAGCAGGGCTGCACTAATATCAAGCCCCTCCCAGAGACACAACCCCACCCCCTCCCTAGGGTATTTCTGACCTTCTGTGCCTTGCTGATTCGTTGGGCAGCCCGGTTGTCTTTGGCCTTTTGCTGTCGCGGCAAAGGTAGGAATGATGGTTACATGACATCACTGCCGTGTACATCACAGATGCCATGCGATACGGACAGAGCCAAATGCGGCGGAAAAGCTGCAGGGAAAACTGCGCCTTACCAGAAAGGGCACCTTATCCGCAGCGGAAATCTTCCTCCACATCTTCATTATCTGTTTGCAGCGACTGGACCAGTCTGTCAAGAGCAAATCAAGGGAGAAATAACCAGCTAAACCAAAGCAGAGCCCAGCCTCCAGGTTACGTGGTGTGTGCCGTGTGCATGCTGTTTTCCGGTAGGCTAACCCGGGAAATCCTGCTTGAGACTGGGGAAGTTGAGGTTAGCGTAGAGCACCGGCGAGATGGTGGACAGCTCCCCCAGCTCCTCGTCTTTCTCCCAGCGTTGCAGGCTGCGCTGGCTGTAAGACAGGCCATCGCCCTCCGGCTCTGTGGGTGTGGGGGGCGTGGAGGGCGTGGAGGGTAAGGCTGGGGTGGAAGGTGTCGCCCAGGTACTGTCCTCTCCATGGTCAGGGCTGAAGAAACCCGGCCGATCCCTGATAACGCCGGAACAAGAGGTGAGCTAACACTGCAGGAATAGGGAGCATCATAAGGAAGGCCAACCAGGACTGCACAGGATAAATGGGCTTACCGGCCGTCCAAAAATGGAGACTGGGAGAGCCCGGGGAAAGAATCCATCATGCCAGCAGAAGGCAGGGAGCTAGACAAAGAGCCTCCTGCATGGAGGGCACAGGGGTGTGTCAGGGCACAGTGTACAGCTCTCACATTACCACAGCAACCTCATTAAGACTCCCTGTGTCAAGACATGCCGGCAAAGCAGCAGCACAAAGCTTCACTGGCTGACCACACTGTCAGATCCAGTTTCATTCCCCATCATTCTCTCCCCCCACGCCCCATGCCCATCCAAACCTGGAGGAAGGCTTCGGCTGGGCTCACCCGGCCCCGGCTCCACGACGGCTCCCGCACTCCCCTGCTGGCCGTCGCCCAGGGCAGCCCCGTCTTGAACTCCTAGCACCTTCCGGAAGAACTGCTCTGAACTGAGACTGTCGCCACCTAGGGGAAAGCCAGGGCCGCGCGAGTGAGAGGAAAGCAGAGGTAAGTGACGGGTGCAAACGAGGATAGCGCTGTTCGGGAACCCAAAGCTGCGGCTCAGCTGCAAACAGGACTCTCACCCTCAGGCCTGTCAGAGCTACAGCTCTGTGCCACATGTGACGTCTGGTCCTTGGGAGACAAAGGTCCGGCGGCACCAGCATCAGCTGAAAGTTCACCAAGACAGCCGGTCAGACACTATCAAACTAGCCAGCAGCAATATCCATGTACGGTAAATAATGTTTTAAATAAAACAAGCTCACCATCAGTATTTCCGTCAGGCTCTGAAACAGGAGCACTCAGCTGCTTCAGGTTTGCTGTCACTCCTTCCTTCACCTCAGCTGAAATTTCCCATATAAGGACAGTCACTTTAGGTTAGAGACGTTCTGTATGCAAAAGCCGCCTTACCCGTCTTACCCCTCACCTGATTCAGCCGTTGCTGTAGTGAGTGGAGGCTGGAGGGGACCGTGAGCCTGCCTCTGACCAGCAGGGGGCAGCAGCGCTTTCTTGCTAAGATCCAGGAGGGTCTTGCCAAAAAAAGCCTCCTGTATTAGCAGGGAGAGAGAGGCTATCTAACCATACTTCAGCGGGCACCACAGGACTGGCTCTGACATATCCGCCGTGCGACGTACCTGCAGGTACCCTGGGAATGCGTCTTCCAGCTTACTCTTCTTTCGGCCCCTGCGCTTTTTGGCCTGCTCCCCTTCCACCTCGGTCACCTTCAGGTCAGAGGGTGCGTTCGCAGGCGTGTCCGGATGAGCTCCTGAACAAGTATGAAACATCCTCAATTTTACAGGCCCCCTATAAAGGAGACAGTGACCTCCAGGAACATCTAAAGCTGACGTGTACCAGATGTCATTTTTGCACCGATTAGCATCTGTAATGCTAACCCAGTAACCAAAGACCAAACTTCATTACTGAATAACAATATTTCACAACAAAGACAGACAAAGTGGAAGGAATGGTGAGACAGCAACAAAGAACAGACAGAAGCGCTCGGTTTAACCTGCTGTTAACTTGTCTTCATCAGTAGCCTTGTCTGCGTTCAGCCCATCCAATTCGCCAGCAGGGGGCAGTGCTAGCCCCTTTTTCGCTCGGGGGTTAGACTTCCTCTGTCGCACCATAAACCCACCAATCCCTACAACCGATGAGAGGAAGCATATTCAGGGATGCCAGCTGACCCCACTCCAGAACACGGTGATGTGCGGGTCTCCTAGGCTACCTGGCCTGTAGGGTTTCCTCTTCCTCTTCTTCCCATCGTCGGTCTCTTCCGCTCCCCCCTTCACTCCCTCTCCTACTGCTGCCCCCTCAGGTCCGGGCTCCCGGTCGGGGCTGCCAGAGGCCCCCGCTTTGGGCTCACTTTCCATGGGTTCCCCACAACCTGCTCAAGGGAGGGTAGGGAGTAGGTTCCTCATCCAGGGTCACGCTTCAGGCAAAGCCTCTGAGCTGCAGACGCACACTCACCTTCCCCCTTCTCCGCGTCCCCCTCGCCATCCTTCAGCTCCAGCCCGTCCAGAGTGCGGGAGCGCCGCTGTCGCCGCTTGGTCACTGGCGACAGAGCGATGCCGCGCAGCATGGACATACCCGTCTCTGTCAGCCAAACGCCCTCCAGGCGATAGAACTGCGGCTCTGAGAGGGAAGCATGGCATACACCCTGATAAGCTACGTCACCATCAGCGAATGAGAAACAAATAAAACAAAAGCCTTTTAAAACCACAAACCTGGTTCCTTCACTTTCAGTGGTGTCACCAGGGGTGGCTCCAACACTTAACAAAAGGAGAGAAAAACATTTAAGTTCATTTAAAAGGCAGAATTACTCAAGAAGCATGCATCCTGTCTTCTAACCGTTAGCGTAGCTGCCCAGATGAAACCACGTTACCTGGGGGTTTGGGGACATAGGGGGAGCAGGCAGTGCACACGAATCCCTCATCAGATGCCTGTTCCGCCTCGTCCTCGGTGTAGAGGCCCTCGCACACAGCATGCATCCACCTACGCAAAGGCAAGAGCCAGTGAGAGGGGGGCCCCTTCACTGGTGAATTCTTTGAGCCCTAGTGCAACGGGCCCCCACCCACCGGTCGCAGTGTTGGCACTGCATGAGCAACTCCTCCTCCATGAAGTTCTCGCGGCACACGGGGCAGGAGACGAGGCTGGCGCAGGGGCCGCAGTGCGTATAGTTGTTCTGCCACTCACAGTGGAAGCCGGGCGAGCTAGCTCCGCACTGCATGCAGCACACGCACCTGCAGGCAGGGGGCAGTGCAGAGCACAGCAGACCATCAAAGAACCGTTAGCATAGCAACTACTTTGGATGTGGATTCGCGCCTCCGATCACGCACCATTTGCACTTCCAGCCGCCCTTGGGCACAGTGTGCAGCGGGGGGTCCAAGCAGTAAGTGTGGTAGCTGACGTCACAGTCGTCGCACAGCAGCAGCCGGGCAGGGTCCGAGGCCTTGCCGCACACCTCGCACACAATGCACTCCAGGCAACGCCAGCCTTTGCTCAGCATCATCTTGGAGATCTGCGCACGGCAAATAAACGTCACAAGGGGGTGCCACATGCAGCCATGCGACAAGATTTAAAAAAAAAAAACAAAAGACACAGCAACAATTAAACTAAGACCTATGAAGTAAAGTCCCGAGAACAGGAGCTCTGACAGGTGAGTTTACTATAAGCATACTGTTGGGAAAAACAAAAACATTCTGTTCATTTATGCTGACCGAATGATGGGAGCATGGAAGGGGATCCAGGACCCTTCGGTCCTTGGGGACCCCCAACCGGTCCACGATTTAGGTGCCTGCCAGCTCCCTGCCAAACTGTCTGCAGGTCCCTGAGAAATACCACCTTAGGGCAACGGACATGCGAAACGCGGGGACCACGGCGACACACCTTGCTGTTAACGCAGTAGGGATGGTAGCACTGGGCACACTGGGCACATGCCAGAAGCTGTCCCTCGACTCCACGTCCGAAACTGCCACAAACCACGCACATGTCCTGGGGGGAGGGGGGCACGACGTCAGCTATGCCGAAACCAGGCTAGAGTGGACGCCTGAGGACTACAGTGGGTACCTGCTGCAGGACAAATTTGTCCGTGTTGGAGAAGAGCACCACGGTGTTCTGCATAGTGTCATCCTCTTCCTCCTCTTCATCTTTACCCAGACCAGTGTCTGTGTCCATGCTTTGCTGGGAAACCATAGGATTCATGAAATTTCACGACTGAACCACACATTATAATGCACTCATTTGGAATGATTATATCTATTATGCATTAGGAATGCCTTCATACAGCTGTACTGGACTCGTTCAGGTCAAGTATCTCACCATGACACTCAAACCACATAGCATTCTGGTTACCAGCTCAGGTGCTGCTGCCCTGATCACACTATGCTACTGATGGTCAGGTTAATACACAGCTACAGTTACAGCAGCTCCCATAGTTATTCCAGCTAATGCAAGGCTGTCAAGGAGGAGACATGGAGGCCACAGCCAGTCAGAGGTATGGCTCCTGTCTCTCCCTGGTGACTTTCAGCAGCAGGCACTGCAGCTTCACTCTGAAACGCAATGCCTTTGCATGTTCCCTTCCCCCAAGCCGAATTCGATCAGCTACCAATTTACCGTATCCACGCATCAGGACACGATAAAAGCAAAAAGAACACGGAGCCGCCGATCTGGGCTGAATCTATTGCAATGAAATCAGATAAGATGAAACAAAACCAAGGCCAACCCACAGCGCAACCCACACCCTATACCCAGGGATGTAAAGGAGAATAAGGAAAGTGAAAGTTTAGTAGGAAAGCCTAAATAAAGAGAAACTTGACAGCAGCAAACCCTTAAGTAAGGCATCAAAGTGTAATATACGAGTGAATGCATTGTTAATAACATTAACACTTGCAGACACAGAAAAAATAATTTGCAATGTATCTGATGATTATGATGCACATGGATCACCATGCACACATTGCCTCAAACGGCCACACACTACCACCTCAACAACAATCTCGGGAATAAATACATCAGTTCAAAGACAACGCATTCATGCATAAGCTCACCAGGAAGGCCTCAATGCAGGAGGCCATGGCCTTCAGCCGTGAGCGACCTCGGCCGCGGCTGCTCGCACTGCCCCGCGGCCGCCGTTTCCCTGGGAAACTGCTGCCACGGCCCTGGAGGGCATAGAGCACAGGGCAGAGTGAAACCCCATAGGCAACTGAGAGGGGAAACCATCATCTAAAAACTGAGAATACGGTAATACACACAAACACCAACCCTAAAAGCTCAGCCAAAATCCAACTCGCGATTCCATTCTGTTACCAGTTTCATGGTAAAATTCCCAACAGCTAGTATTACCGTTTCGACTTTTTAAATTATCATTAAAACTGATTACTACACTTTGGAAAATTCATGTAAAATACTGTCCACCAAAGTTAGCAGCAGCCTCCCAGACGCAGGCAGACAGAGCCAGCATGTAACATGGGTTTGTTTAGTGTCAGTGACATGGTGGAAGGCAGTCACAGCACTCCAGAGATTTTTTCCAGAGATTGGTGTTTTTGAACATTTTCAGCACATTTTAACAATACCACGATAATCCTGATAACCATGCTAATTTTGGTCACTAAAATAGTGATTTAAAATTTTCATACTGTTTTGTCTCTAATCTGTACCTTCCTATGAATCAATATTTTTATTTAAATAATTTGTTATTCAGTACCTGCTTGACACGAGAGCGACCAGGAGAGCCTCTCCGTTTGACTTTGTCCCCATCGGAATTCAGGGGATCAAAGGGCAAGGAGTCATCCGTCTCCGTAAGCAAGGAGTCTGACTTGGACCTTCCCGTCTGCCCCAGGCCAAGCTCCGTGGACAGAGACTGGCAATCGGGCTCCCCAGGGGAGCCCAAGAATCCACTGCTGCTGCCATCTCCATGGCTTAGGTTGGACATCTCATCCAGGAGGAGTTCCTGCTTGGATCCCAAGTCCTGGGACTCTGGCTCGATTTTCACCTCACCATGCACCTCCTCTGTGGGCCCCGCACACTCCTCCATTGCCTCTTCCGACAGGGTATTTTCAGGAACCGTGTCAGATGGAGGGACCTCATCCACAGAAGGAGGAGGGCTAGTTCTCGGTTCTGCCTCAGGTACAGTGTGAGGTTCAGTCTCGACTCCTTCCATTGGAAGGTACTCCGGCTCCTGGGTGGCCATGGGAGGGGTTTGGGGGGGAGGGGATTCCCCAGCAGAAGGTTCATTTGGAGTCAAACCCTCAGTGCCACCTGTATCGCTTTCCTCCACTGACAGCTGTTCCATAGTGAGGCTCTCCATTTCCTCCTGCCGTTTACATTCTTCTTCCACCAAGCCCTCAGCTCCTGGCTCAGCCTGGACCTTTGCTGCAGAACTCAGGGCAGGAGGTTGAGAGTCACTGGGTAGCTCATTCTGAGATGCAACATCTCTTTCACCAGCCACAGGGACAGGACAAGGCCCCGCCTCCAAGTGCCCGGCCTCCAAGTGCCCCGCCTCCAAGTGGCCAGCCTCTTCACCACTGAACTCCACTTAATAAAGAGAAAAGAAAGGGAAATTCAGATTAGGCTGCTGAAGCAAGAGCAGACACAGCCTACATGCCTGGTCAGCAAGTACTCAGAGGTAAAAGTGAGAGTGACTTCCTCCCCAGCATGTACACACGCTGTGAGCTCCTCCGCTACCTGCTATAAGTAATCTAGCAGGTGCTCAGGCCATATTCCCCCAACAGACTCATTATATCCTGAATAGGATGCTGTAATAGAGAACCCTGGTTTACCTGGAGGCTCAGGTGAGACAGGCGGCTGCTCCGTGGGCCCCACTGCCACCTCACGCTCAGGCTCCTCTGCTGCTGAAGGCTGCTCCTCATGCTCCTCCACACGCTTCTCCTCCTCAGTGGTGCTCTGCAGACCTGCAAAACCAGACAAAGAAATAAACGTTGGTTATCACAACTCAAAAAAAGCCTTTGTTTTGTTTGCACCTCAGTAAAAGTGCTATATTTAAACACAGGCTAAAAACTTTTTTCAGAGCTAGAAGAATGCATCACCCATTAATGCCAACCGAGACCAACAGGAGGACATTTCAGAACCACAAGAGGCTACAGCAGGACCCCAGAACCCAGCCTCTTATCCAGCTGCTGCAGCATTACAACTGCAGCATTAGAGCACTTGGACCCAAATACCATTTAATGAGCTCTGGCATTGCTGAAGACCACCAGTCACTTTATCTTACACTTATAGACAAAAGGCTGGGGAATTACCTGGAGCCAAGGGCTCAGCTGGCATCGCGGCCTCAGACTCTCCTTCAAGCGAAGCGCAAGCTGCACTGGCATCCACCACAGGTTCCAGCTGCCGGCAGCGGTGGCACGTGTAGGTCCCCTCCACGGAGCCCGGCTGGGACGCACACTGCATGTGTACCGACCTAAAAGCAAAGGACAGATGAGAGGAGGTAGGAAGGTAGGTAGGTAGGTCACAGTTGGATATTTAATGCCATGTCAGCATTTCTGACTATCTAATGGCAAGAACTAGGGTCAGTCAATAACAATTCATATAGAGATAGGAACCAGATAAAATTTGATGTACACAGACACATAAAAAATATATAATAAATATCGAAATGTCCAGTAAACTTGAGAAGTTTTTGTTAATAAATAAACAAATAGCAGGACAAGCTTAATACAGTGGTACCTTAGTTCTCAAACTCACTAGAACTCGAATTTCTTGAAAGTTGAACAAACCAGTTTGACCTAGAACTCGATCTGAATATCA
>JAODJW010000087.1:1005690-1028527 GCA_026777045.1 Hyperopisus bebe
TTAAGAATAAAATGCTGTTCTTGTTTTATCCCATTCATTTTGTGTTTAAATGTTAAAAAAAAAATAAAAAAAAAAAATTTAGGTGCAATTTTGGGGGGCTGGGAACCAATTAATTGGTTTTCCATTATTTCTTAAGGGTAAAATTCGATCAGAACTCGAACTTTTTAGGATTCGATCCGGAGCCCGAGAAGTTCGAGAACCAAGGTGCCACCGTATTAGATAAAAATGATGACGTTGTCACAAAGGAGGGTTTATTAGAAACGACTTGCAATGTAGCATCAAAGAATCGCTGTCTAATGGCACGTCAGGCAAAGCAGTCCAGTAAAATATGCCTTATCGACAGAGGGAGACAGGGGAGTCGGACCCGTGTGGTCGAAGAGCGAGCGGCACCCACGGATCACTGACCTGCCGCAGGCCTGGCAGGGGTGCAGGGCGGTCGGGGACTCGGGGCCCTGGTCGCAAACACAGCAGGCCAGGCTGCGGCGCACATGACAGCCACCGCACAAGCTGTACTTTTCAAACCACTGCACTGATCCGGACAGGGTGGAGCCGCGGGAGCCGCAGCCGCTGCACACCCGACACCTCTGGGGGAGAGAGACACCAGGCGCGGGCTTCAGTAAATCCACAGCGGGCCGCCTGCCACAACACGGAAGGCAAGTGCAGCGCAGGCCGCGACTGACCCGGCACTTCCAAGGATCTGAGGGAAGAGACTCCATGGCGGGCTGCAGGCAGAAGGTGTGGTAGCCCTTATCGCAGGCGTCACAGACCAGCATCATGGAGTCCTCCCCGGGCTGCCTGTGGATGCACGACGGACAGAGCGTTCACGTCCACCCAGCAGAGCCAGACAAGTCACAAAAAAGCATCAGTTCCCTGAAATAACTTGAGAAGATAAACTAAACAGCCAGCATCATGTCTGCACGTCTCTGCGTTTCAGCACTTCCTGTACAATCACTCTGCGTTTAGCGATGACCTCGGTTAGCGGCCATTCGCAAATACGGTGGTAATAAAAAATTTATTTAACCAATGTGTGCATTTAAGGCCAAATTTCACATACCTGACAGCAACGCACGCCAGAGTAAGAGAGATCCTTGAACTAGGCTGTACAAAGCGATGCTAAAAATGGCCATGCCTAAGCTACCGTGATACATACTTAGCAACTTTTTCACTTAACGACTTGGCTGTTGGAATCGACCTCGGTCACTAATCGAGGAGTAGTTATATGCAAACCTCTTCAAACGCCGCTCCACCTTAAATGCCATCCTGAATAAACAGGTATGCTGTGCTGATGCACACATTGCCACCTGGGCTCACCTGCAGGTCTGGCACACCTTGCACTCAGGGCACTGCCAACCGGAGCGCTGCAGCGGGGTGGCGCTGATCTCCAGGCAACCAGCATGGTAGTGCTGCCCGCAGCCCGTGCAGAAGAGCAGGCTGGGCAACTCCCCCGCAGAGTCGCAAACAGCGCAGCGTGACTCCTCACCCGCTGGGTCGTGCCAAGAGGTGATCCGTTAGAGGGGAACGAAAAAAAAGCGGCCACGCAGGAGGCCGAAGCAGATCCTTGCACCTACCCAATTCGGCCATCTTGTCTATGTGCTCCGGACAGAGGAGAGCCAGCAGCTTCATGGACTGGAAAGAACCGCTGGCCGCCGAGCAGGGGAAGTGGTAAAAACGTGAGCAACCTTCCGCCCTGCACCTTATGGTAGCACCCAGCCTTTTACAGTATTCACATCGCTGCAAAACAAGAAGCAGAGGCTTAGCAGCGAAGCCGTGGCAACCCTGCATCATCACCCTTGATCCGTTTCCAAAACAGTGCATGCTTCCTTCCTTAATGGTGCATTTACATTCTCCATTCATGCTGTACCAATGCATAATGAGTAGACCTCATAGGTCCACCGCTATCCAAAAAAAAAAAAAAACCCAAAGTCCCCACATCACCCCCATCCAACCTGTCGTATCCCTGAGATGACTGCTCTATCCACACCCTCCAGCTGCTGATCGCCCGTCAGCTTCACCTCCTCCGACCAGACGGCACAGCAGTAGTGCACCCAGCAGTGCCCTGTGATGCCCGCAGGTGCAGGGAGTGTATAAGTGGTGATAATGCGGTACATTATAAAAGTATATACAGGACATTTCAGATAATGTTCATAAGTGAATGAAGCACAAAGAAAAAGGAGAATCACAATGGCACAAAGTTATTTCAATGGCACAGCTGTCACGTGAGAAGTGATATGGATTAAAAAGCTGCTGCAGATTAGGTACGCAAGTACTTATGCACACAGACAGACTGAAGAAATTTACATTAATAGCCAGGTTAACAGGCTGGGGAATTTCACCAAAGGAGTCCAAACCCACATTCTTGAGGTGGCACCTGACTATAGTGACACATAGAATGACACGCAGGCAAACAGCAGGACCAAGTCACCGGTCCCCAAAGTTATTCATCTGCCGACTGACCATTTTCGTCAAACAACGAAGTGGTACTGATGTGGTCAGGGAATCCGATGGAGGACAGATCATCATCACCAGCCGGCAGGGGAGCAGCAGTGGGGCTCTCGAGTGGGGACCAGAGGAGAGAGGGCCCACAGCGCCGGAGCTCCCGCTGGCCATGCAAGCTCCGCTCATCACAGTTACAAAGTGCACAGGCCCTGCCGATTTCCCTATAAACATAAATCAAAGACGCCTCAGTGTTTGCTGCCATCATGATACTTTCCATGTTCTCTCTTCAATCTAGTAATATCAAATGCTATTTGTGCCCAGAAATACTCCACTATACACATTATCAGTTACGCAAACCACAGCCGGAGAAGCGAGTGCCGACTGGACTAGGGAACACGCCCCACTGCCAATAATTGGCAACCTGCAAACCCCAGAAAGATTTCTGCGGTCCTTGTACAACTGCCAAAAGAGATATCTTGGCAGACTAATACTGCACCCTCTCCCCAGCAACAGCAACACCGGAGGGACATTTACTGAGCCAATGGGAATCCTCCTAATCTGCTTTATAAGAAGATATTAAACTGAATACAACCCAAGCATTAATGACGTTTCATTTCCATTTACCATTAAGATAGTAGGACAACACGTATTTGAACATTATAAAACTACTTGAATTATATAGAGGCAGCTAATCGCAAAATAAACGCCTTAATCTTGTTTACCGAACATCTGGCACCCAGGTACTTACGCAGCGGCACTAGAAACTTCCGTGGTTCTTTCTGGGGGTTCTGGGTCTCCATCAGGGGGAGCAGGCTTCTCTGGAGGTGCGCTGCCGTCAGCTGGAAGGTGCAAAATGGGATTAAAGAAAAAAATGAAACAGCATGCAACAGCTTTAAGCACTGTACAATTTAATAATTTCACTTTTTGACTTCACGTAGGACTGTAACCGTGCAGACTATTGGGGGTAAATTTATGGATTTGTGGTTTAGTTTTAATGATTTAAAATTCATAAATCATTTAAAATGATTTATAATCAAAAGATCATAAAGCTTCTGTAAAATCCAAACCCCAGAGACCTCTAATGCCCATATGGTGACCTTTTTAAGACAATCTGAAACCCTGTTCAAAAATCCTGAGATATGTAATATTTTTGTCATGTTCTGTTCTGTAGTCGTGTTATAGAAACCCTCTACTGTACAGAAAAATCTGCTATTATCAAGCTGGGCTAGTCCCAGGTGTGTAGTAAACGGGAACCTGTAATAGTTCTGCTTCCACATAGAAAGCAATCACTATACATTTGAAAAAACACCTGTACTGACTGCTTACCTGCCGATTCGGAATCATTCTCCTCGCAGTTGGATTTCTGGTTGTCCATCCCTTCTCCCGGTACAGCTCTGTCCCACACAGAGACCTAAAAAAGCACCATCACTCCGCATGAGACTGGAGTTTATTTAGGGTGACCAAACGAAATAATACATTTTAATGGCCACTCTTTAAAATGCAATTACCATTTAATGCTTCAGTTATTATCACCAATTAAAAGTTGGCTACTCGGGTTTAACATATATTGTTCATATGGTTAAAGTTCTCTAAAGAGATTTTTGTTCTCTCTTTTAAATATCTACTTAACAACCATGACAATGAACTGTTTCAAAAAACCCTCAATCTGTACCAGTTATCCTTTTAAATGCAATATTTATGCAATGTATATACTGCATAACATGAATTCGCCAACTTCCTTTCCCATTAACGTCTTTCGTCTAATATACATAACACGCCGTAAAACCACGATAAAAGTTGATTAAAGACATTGTGTCGTTCTTCTGCTGCGTCTGTCAACTGAAGGAAAGAACTCTACAATCCTTTGCCTCGTCACAAAACAGATTTTAAAAAAAATAAACTACAAAAAGAGAACGGTATTTAAAACTGCTACAAGGGAATACCATTACAAGTTGTTATCCGTTTGCTAATAATCAACAACAAATTAAATTTTAAAACAACATACCCGTGCATATCATAATAAATCAAAATTTCCTTAAGTAAAACAAACAACACGGATACAAAGGGAATACAACTTCCGTGTCCGTCATTTCCTGTGAAGTCCGGGTATTTGTGGTGAAACAACCAGGTGCGTTATGGTTCCGAGGCAAAACAAGACTTACACTCAAGCGCGTCAGATACCGCTCCTTTCATGACGAAAAGTAACGGGGAGAAACATTTATAAAAATCGATTACTTATTTGTTCAGAAATGCCATCTGATAGTACTAACCTAATATTTTACACTCATCGGTCTTTAATTTTCACACACCTAAGATAAATAAACAGGCTAGGAAACGCCCCTCTCCACCTTTGCAGGTTTTGCCTTTCCCTGCTACACGTATAGAAACAAGACCGCTGACAGGTATTAACGTGATATTTTGTTAAGGAAAATTGATTTGTAAAGCGATAACCATCAGCACTGAATGCTAACTTTACAATACATAAATCTTTGTGATATTTTAGGTAAAGCATATTTTATATATTTACATATATTTATTATATATATATATATACACACACATACATACATACACACACACACATACATACACAAATATATATATTAGATCTACATTGATTATAATATATATATATATATATATATATATATATATAGATTGATTATATATTATATATTAATTTCCTCTGAGTAAAACAAATCCCTAATGAGTCTATTTTTATATGCCATATTAGATGGCGCACGGAGATTCTGATATACTTTAAGTAGAGAGCAAAGCATCTCATAGGAAATAAGCGGGTGGATATAGATCTGTGGCCGTGCGGCGGAAAGTCATGGGCTCGAATCCTTTGACCCGCAGAGTTGTCATATCACTGTTGGGCTCTTGAACAAAGCCCTTAATCTTAACTGGTCCCATTGCGCTGGGTGCCGTCGAACCCTGGTTTTTCACCACAAGCTTTACTCACTTGTACGTCGCAAGCAAATAAATGTAGCGATATAACAGTTAAAGTGTATATAGAGTATTTTATACAGTCATATATTTAACCTACAGCAAAAAATAACAGCTGCTATAATTAAAACAGCGTGACACCAAAGAATGAAACCTTAATATTTTTTCCAACACTGGACACAATCGCGATTGTCCAGCAGAAATGCTCCTTATCTAAACTCTTATTGGACAGTCAAGACTTCTAGTTGAAATTAACCCAACTAACTGAGAAATTCTGGTTCGTGGAACACGCCTCAGGTCTGATAGAAGAGGTTATCAAATGTATTTCTCATTGTACTTTCAGTTTCCCCACGATACATTATAGAAAAACATCTCGTAGGCGCTTACAGTTATTAATGGACAACGAAATTAAATTACCCAAGGATGGAGTCCAAACAATTACCTCCTCTCCAGTCTGATCGGAGTATCCCGTAAAACCAATCGAACAACTTATATTATAAAGTCTGTTACAGCCCCATTATGTGTAGAAACTAGAGCAAAGAAACAATGACAGCTGTTTTAATGTTGGAATAACTGCTCAGCATGGCTATCGTCCTTATTCCAAATCCAGTGGATGGAAATAAATTAAACATGAAAACTCTAGCTTATTTAAGATACATTAAATAGGACGGAGAAGAGGCTAAAAAGCACGAGGAACTCCGCCATCTGGACCTTAATTTAATGAGAAAAATGTCCCTTCAACCATTTCTCGCCTAATTGAAAATTTAGGCCAAAAGCAATAGGCAAAAAACTAAAGAAGCCACATTATGCTTTTACTATTTTACCGGAGCGGGACGACATTAAACGAGCACACAGTGCTAGGAGGCATTAACATTAACGCAAATAAACGACAGAGGTTTTAAAAACTTAACTAGTTAACTAGTGTTATGCAGCAACACCGACACGCCCCCACCCAGGGGTATTTAACCAGCTGGCGCGGCAGTGTTAATTAGTGGTTCATGAACGCCTGGTGTAAAACAAAAGAACCCTCCCCCCCCCCAATTAAAATGGAGATACGATATTTCGGAGAGGCCTGTATTAAATGAATCCAGGCGAAAGATACTTAAACAAGCGTGTAGCGAAGCAGCCAGCTAAACGTTGTTTGAAGTCTCCTTAAACATGAATCGAAATTGTCAAAGTTACTGCATATTTTTGTTAAGTGTAAGTGTCACTGTAGCCAATGCTAACTGGCAATTCAAGCGTGAAAGATTAAAAATAAAGCAGACAGAGTCGATCGGCCTGGCGTTTTTGTGGAGTGTTAGTTTCGGTACGGTTAAAATAAGCCCAGACGCCAGGACATCACCGTTGATGGTACGAAGCGGACCCGGCTGCGCATTCCAGCGCGCCGCTGGCTTTTAGCGACGCGGGTCAGCCCGTTAGCCGCCCGACTTCGGTCGATGCTTAACCTAATAGCCAGTCGCTTCGAGCTGAAGCCAGCTAACCAAGGACACCAGGCAGCCGATGTCGCCTGCCTTCGACCAGAACTGGTGGGAACGGGGGGGGAGGGAGAAAGAAATCAGAAGTTGATCGCAACCACTAAGTTGGCATCCAGCTAGCTGGCTAGCCGGTTAGCCTGTCGTCCCGGTCGCACGGCGGCTTAGGTGACCGGGAGCCGCCGCGCGGGTGACGGTCAGCGACAGCGCGCGCCCGGTTTCCACGTATTCGCCGCTCGTGCGCAGTTTAACCGACGGCTACCCGCAGTCCATACCCATCGCCTTTCAAAAACAAAAAGACTTAACAGCCAACTACTTACCTAACCAGTTTAAACAATTATATGATACGTTGTAGATACTAAGATTACACTTGTTTACTTAAGTGAGCTGTCGAATTATGAGTCAACTCACCTTTTTAATTAGTGTGGTTCTACCGCACTCGGGTCCTTCTAGGCAGCCGCATCCGAACAGTCCTTCCGAAATAACCGGCTTACAGCTTCCATCTGTTAAAGTGCGAGACCCCGGGGGAGAAGCGCTCTTCTAGCTCACCGGCTAGCAAAGGTTACATGTCAGAACTGCTATATGGTGGGCAGGCCCGCCCGGCAGAATAATGCTTCCAGTGGCTGTCGGTGTCGATTCGGGCCGGACTTCAGTCGCAAATCTCTGCTCCGATGCGTCGCAGACGACGCCGCGTCCGAGTTGCAGTAGCCGGCTGGTTGGCTAGCTAGCTACGCCGCTAGCTAACCACACAAATGCAAGGAGCTCCCACATATTATTTTCAATCCGCACGAAAATTGCGTCCTCTCTCGTTGTATTGAGCGCCCAGATATGGGGAGTATACTTTGGGTTTTACATCCAACTTCATTCGCGCTTCGTGTTTTTCCGTACACCCAGTACGATTCCCATTCTAAAAATACTCCTTTCGCTGCAGAGCCAATCCCCCTCCCCACATTCAAACTACAGCCATGGAATCGCAATATTATCGGCATCCAGTGGCGAATTGCAAATGCTGCCGTTGCTCTCTGCCCCGCCACATGGGGGCGTGCACTGGGCTGCATCGCCACACTGGGGAAGGGGGCGGTGTTTCTGGATGGGAAATGGAGGAAGGGTTGAAAGTCCTGAATGGATATCTCAACTCGCTTGGCGCCACTTGTTTTCACACACCACATGTCGACACGCTATAAATATATTCTTGGCCAGGTGCATAAGTGTAACTACAAGCGACCGTTGTCGTATTAGGGGCAGTTTACAGATCTGTTCGGTCCTGACTGATATATTATTCGGAAGTAAGTGATTGTTAGAGCTGGTGAAAGACGTGTGTGAGGGAATTGCCGAAAGGATATTATATTCTATGCGGGATTGGCGTGTTACTCGATGTGGCTTTAATCCCGTAGGAGTCCGTATGAAGGCGGACCAGCTCTGCACGGAAACCGAGCACTTCGTAGGGGTCGGTGAGCCAAGCTGGAGGCACTCATGTTTTGGCCAAGCCATTTCCGATAGCCTATCTACAGACACTCCGTGTTTTTCATATCTAGAATTGATCTCAAGGTACTGGGCAATGACTTCTATATCGATTGAACTTGTGAACTTGTTTATTAACTTATCATTTTGATTATAAGGTATAACATCTTAATATTTATTTGTTTGTATAATTATCTATTGAAATATTCCAACATTATACGCGGAAAATACACGCTTAATTACCCTAAATGAGAGACGCGAAGTGGGCTAGATTAAAGATTTATTGTGATGCGTAAAATACAACCCCTTAAGCAGACTGTCTTAGCAGTTTATGAAAGCAAGCGATAAAATACCCTTTTCATATTATTTTTCACAAACATATTACATAGCTGGCTTTGACAGAGGTGTTTATGAACCTAATAATGTTACGCTACCAAGAAACCCCTCCACCTCGCTTGTCTGATCAACTGGGTCACATTGTGTCCACATGGAGATGACAATAGTATATTTAACCCTTTGGGACAAAAAAACAACACGGTCACATGTGGTGGAAATGAGGCTTCTTCGCCGGTTGGCTCTCTTTTCTACTCTTATTGTTTGGATGAGGAGTTCGGAGACCTGGAGGGACCTCGCATTGGAGTAGCTGAGGTGATACGACCATCTTATAAAGACACCACCTGGATGTTCCCAAGGGACTCCTTCCAGGCCCTGGGGAAGACCCAGGACTCCCCAGGGGGAATGTGTTTCCCAGCTGGCTTGGAGCTGTCTAGGGATGGCCCAGACCGACAGTCACTGAGACTCTCACCAGTAAAAGCAGTGGGCAGAAAATTGAGACCAGAACTGTTGATAAAATTGATGGTCCTAATTGAATTTGAAATGCTCCTAAGTGAATTTCTATAATAACATGTATTAGGCAGTTGCATTCAGTAATTTTAGCTTCTATTAAGGGTAGAACCTCCTTAAACTAAACCTTTAAATCTAACTAGCTATGCTGCTGGTTCTTTCAACAATAAGATACTGACACGTTGAGTCCCTGACTCATTCCTCTTGATTGCTTGTGAAATATATCGCCTTTTACTTAATGTATTCATGGTTTCACGCATTCTGCTCTCAGCGACAAAATTAGTGGTACACCTTTCAGCTGAGCCTTGAATCATTTTCTTCATATATTCTTCTGATCCTGCTGCTTAATTATATCCCAGAAGCCCCAACACTAACTTTGTAAGTCTATGGCTTATTTTTGCCTAGCAGAGACAATTTTCAAACATGAGATGAAAAAAATACGCTTGAAAACATGGGAGGCTTAAAGGAGCAGAAGGATTTATTCATATATACATACTGTTTACAGCAAGATGTTGGTATCAACTCCAAACATGCAGGCGTCGGCGTTCAGATGCGCAACACCAGCAGATCCCAGGTTCAAGTCACCAGAGAGGAAAACCGAAAGCACCTTTATTGGGGGGGGAGGGGCAGGCAGGATAAGGCACGGGATACAGCATCACCAGGTTAGGCACCGGCTTCCAGCAAAACCAATACCCACTCTGACACACGGCAAACTAATAAATACTCTGAGTACCTCAGCCTGAGGCAAAACACACAGGGTAAGGCCATGCCAATTCTGTGCATGAGCAGTGTGGAGGCGGGGGGGGAGGACCAAACACAACAAGTAGATTCTCTCAATATACCATTTTGTAATCCTCAAACTGTAAACCATAACTGTCTGAATTGCAGTGTAATTATATACACACACATTCAATATACAAGTACTGGTTTTCCAAAGAAGAGCAAGTAAATCTCCAAACTGTTCTGCAAAAAGTTTGCTGCTGATGCCAGTCACAACGTAAAATGAACCCTTTTAATATTTACTTCTGCTAAATGAAATAGTAAATAACATTATACTGGAAAGAAAATTACACAAACAGGTTCATTTAAAAGACAGTTATTGGGATATATATCTTATTTGTACAGTTAATGTACTCTATAGTCTAGCTGTCAAAAAAGTCCAGAGAAGCTGAACTCGTATATGTCAACCATGTCATCTGCTGAAAGCAAATAGTACATATACTGGTTAGGTTATGGTCAGTTTATACTGGTAACCAGTGTGCAAGTGATTCTCATACTGAACCTTGTGCTCTTTGTCATACTGTTGCATTCTTAAAGTGTTTCATCAGTGCAACCAAGACACTAGTCAAAAACAAACCACAGGTATGGTTGGACCACTGACAATTGCCTGGACCTGCTATGTCGCTGCCACAGATTATGTACATGATCTGATGTGCTCATTGCATGGAACCTTACTAGGGGAAAGTTAACTGATTGTGATATCCTTCAGCATGAGAGAGTAATTAATTATGTAATAAAAGACTAACTGAGCTCATTTATGAAAATAAAAAAATCTGTCCTTATTCCTGAGGTTTAGTCCGAACCTTTTTAAAAAACCAGTTTAGTCTGTTTCATTTTGTTTAGTAGAACCAAGCTGGTTTTATCACAAATCCACTACAGTAACATTATACAGACTCTCAGGGGTTTTCAAAATCGGGTACAAGTAACCAAGTAAACAACCTGGTGCCAGGACTGGTGAGATCCTGCCCAGCCTCTAGATGGCGCTCTAGCTCTTGCAGTTTGAGACAGCAGATGGTACATCCATGATCCCGCGCAACTGTTTGGCGGGCAAGAAGTGGGTGTTGGCGTGTCCCCGGGGGTCTGCCGATGGGCCCACTGGTGTCCTGCTGGGCATCTACATCACAGCACACTTTTTCTCCTCCGAAGGCGCATTCCCATCAGCCTTCTCCATCTCCAGAATAATCCTTTTGAATACCTCCACAGCCGTCTGTCACAGAACACAAGCTGGATGTTCACCTTCATTCACATTAATGAATCTCATCAGCCCACTTCCCCATGTTCTTGTCTGTTTTGTTGTGTTGATAATATACATTGTTAGACTTGTGGCAGCAATGAATTGCAAGAATGTTGGAAAGTTTTGACTGTTTCCTTGTGGTTCAAATGCAACAGAGTAAGCATGATGAGGCTAATTAAAAACCATTACCAAGAATCACTCAAAAATAACCTTAAAATTCTACTAATAAAACATTAATATATTTAACGTGACATATAAATGTTGCGGAATTAATGATAGCCCAATTAAAGCTGTGTTTCTGAAGTAAATGCTTCCCATGCCGTTTCTATCCAACAGCTAACTGACCCACCCCCAAGGCTCACTGAGGTACAGCTTATTCCATACTAAACCCCCAGAGCACCTGGGAATGCCCACAAGCTGACCTATACCTGATTCTCCTTGGCTGAAGACTCCATGAATGCGGCCCCCCAAGAGTCCGCCAGCTTTTTCCCTTCCTCTGGCTTGATCACCCTGAGGAGGAGCGACATGTCCAACGTGATGTGCGAGGCCCAACATCCAATCAAGATCCCCCTGTAGCCTGCAGCAATTCTCTACCCTGTGTCTACAGATATGGTTAAGTTTCTTGACTCAGTTTTAAGTAACATCTCACCTTTCCATGTGCAGATCCTTCTTGTTCCCAACAAGAACAGTTGGCACCCTGAAAAAAAATGCATTTAATCACCAGTCTGACCATATAAATGTCGTACAAAGTGTTAATAAGACTTGACTTGTAAAACCTACTGGATTTTTCCAACCATGTCCAGTAGCTTGTCATGGAGGATCTGCACCACCTCAAAACTGCAGAGAGAACAGGACGACTATGCATGACTGCACGCACATTTTGCAACAATGGTAACATGGACACAGGCGTAAACATGGGAAACTGCCATCTGGCCTCAGATGAAATTTGTACTGTTATTGTTACTCGCTGTCAGATGTCAGACCTGAAAGACAAATCACACAAATCAATGCAAAGACAAAGACAGGGACTCACCTCTTCATAGAGGTGACTGAGTACACCAACACATAGCCATGGATGTCCATTGAGTGTGACTGGGGGAAAATTGAGTACTCATCCTGTAAAGAGACAACAGGGCAACCGCTTTGAAAGGCATCACCAGACCAAGATACCTCCACAAAACAAACTAGTCTTGCATCTATTTATCATAAACATATAACAATTTCAGGAGTTAACAAGCCTTGTAAAACCCCTTATTTGGTAAATTTAGTCAAAATTGCTGCTGATATATATTACTCTTACAATCTCAGTATTACTTCCAGAATTACCAGTTAACTGAAGAGTTATTTGAACTCCCTAGATATTTATTCACAACTGACAGATTATATAATAAAAACTGTACTGTAACATCTGTTGTGCCAGAATCATTCCATTATCAGCATGATATGGATGTAGCTGTCTCTGTGTTCAGACATGAGCAGATAGACTTTCACAGCAATGCAATTCACACTGAAATCTACACTTAAGTCTGATGATATGTGTTTCAGTCCCATTGCTGTAAATATATGCATCTCATATCCTATGGGATTGCTTTTGCTGCCATAAATGTCTGGAAATGCTTCTGTGGCATTAAAAGAGGGTGCCGAAAAATAAATTCAGGAGATACAATGGAGTCTCCACTTTTTCCTAATTTTAAGATTTAAAATGGTCATAAAATAAGGAATGCTCCAACAACAAAAGGGTAAAAAGATGCATACACATTCTAGAAAAAAAAAATGTTACAAGGAATGTTTTAATTCAACACAAGTCATTTTCACCTTTGTGCTACACTGAATGGACACCAATTAATTTAACCTTCCCAATAAAGACAAATTTAGAAATTTAAAATTTAAGAAAATGTGAATCACCTTGTATCAATGACAAAAGGATAATAACCAAATGCAAAACAATGCATTTTTACAGACCAGGAGCTAAAAGAAATATCACATCTAAAATACAGTAACAGTGAGCAGAAATGTCACTTTGCATCTTCCATAACATAACTTGTATACCTGTCCTGCAGTATCCACCAGCTGCAAGCTGAAGTCCTGCCCATTCACAGAAACCATTTTATTAAAAGCTAGTGACAAAAAAACAGGAAGATGTGTCACAATAGGGAAAGGAGATCTAAAAGTGAGGTAAATACATATGTAAGCTACCACTGCAGTAAAGATTCATAGACATAACCACAATCCAAACAGACTACATTTTGTACACAAATAAGTCTTTTTTGATGTACTTCCTTAGGCACACACACATACTGTTACAAGGTATTTACTGGCCAAAAAACACATTGATGGATTGTGTTTCTGTAACTGGCTGCCGCTGAAGATACCTACTGTTTTCAATGGTGGGGTCATAGGAGTCTACGAACTGTCCCTCCACAAACTGGATTGTAAGTGATGATTTGCCTGCAACGGAAGTTTACATTGGTAACAAAACACATGTAGCTTGGTCACATAGGTTCAAGACTTAAGCTGCTGGGTTGACTTTTTCCTCTCTAAAAGGTCATCATAAAACAGTTTAAGCTTTCTATATGTAAACCTAAGTTGTCTGTGGTGGGTTGCAATACAAGAAATACTGTACAATTGTACAACCTAAAGTTATTCCGGTTTGGTTTTAACGTGTATGTGGGTTTTATTGCAGTTTATGTTTCAGACTCCTTTTTAAATTACTTTACTGTATGTATGTGTATACACACACACACACACACACACACACACATACATATATATATATATATATAATGTTCCCTACTGGACTAGACACGAACACTACTATGCCTTATAACACTAAATTAAAGTAGTACTTTGCCGTTTTTAAAAAAAAAAAAAAAAAAACCTAGAAGTTTCGTTTTGTGGATTCAATCTCGTTTTCAATTTCAAATAATGCATATTATTTTCATTTCAGTTTGCTCATTTTAGTTGACGGTAACCTTGTATCAACCACGCATGAAACGTATTCGGAACGGTACGTGGACTTAACGAACTAATCACAGAGTTGCCTAAATAGAGATTTTGATTTCCCAGGGGGGATATTAGCTAACCAGGCGTAAGCCTACTAGTTAACCCCGCTGAACAACCTAACAATAGGCGGGCTTCTACTTACCCACAGATCTGTACCCCAACACGGCAATCTTTCGGTACTTGGGCTGAGGCATGGCTTTAAAAGTCTATCAGCTCAAATAAATATTTAATAAAACAAAATGTAAGAGTTAAATTTTAGAAAAGAAAAAGTTTTATCGCCACATTCGTCTCGTGTCACGTGACAACAACAAACTTTTTTTTCCTCTCTCAAAGCCGCCGAAGATCGTTTCCCCCGGTGGCTCCGCGCCGTCAATAAAATTCTAAGCTGTCACTCGTGAATATCACTATCCGCCTCGGGATTTGTTTGTAACCTCGGTTAGCGCTTTCAAACGTGATCAAACCAAGAAAACCAAAAAAAGTGAAACGGCAAGTTCCAAACGACGATGGCACTATCGAGTCGTGCTGCCGTAAACTGCTGAGAGGAAGGAACGCCGTCGTAAAAGTGCAGACGCACAAGGCTAACATGTTAACGAGTCCGGAATGAAGAGCGCCATTTTACCCTGTTCATGTGACCATAAACGTCGCATCTTACGTGTGATTAAAAGAAAAGATTTCGTAATTAACGTGCGGTCCTGCTGTGGCAGAGAGATGGCAGTAGACAGAAAGAAGAAGCACGACGGTTTTCGTAATCACAGCAAAAACTCATGTATTAATAAAAAAACAAAAAAGGATCAGACATCGGGAAGTTTTGAAAAATAATACGTTTTTATTAAATAAAGGTACACAATTTTATATTTTATTCACAGTTTAAAAGCAAAGCTAACACTGTACAAATATAAACAAAATGATGACAATTTTATACCTGTTATTACATTACTGCTGTTCCAATATTGAGAATTTTAGTTACTTTGCAAAATGGCTTTTGGATATTATATGGCATTATATTTTTCCCCTCACCGATTCCAGTTTTTTGTTTGCACTAAACTAGCATTTTCCCCCTCATCACAGCTGTCAAAAAGCTAATTAGGATCTCTTTTTCACAGTTAATACAAAAGTCAAATTTCGTTGTGCAAACAAATTTCAAACACCCAAAGTGCATAAAACGTGTGCATAGGACAGACCCAGGAAAGCCAAGCTGCTTTGTACCGATCTGATTTTACAGCATTTTAGTGTCCTGCTACTGAGGTGCATGAATACCATAGAATAAATGGTCACAGAAGACTGGAAATTTCAACATGTGAGGTTTCTAACAGTTGTTTAAGAGCATGGTACACATCCCAGCATTATAACACCGCACATTACAGATGAGGATAATAGAAATATTTTGATAAACACTCACAAGTTTATAGAGAAAGACCAAAGTACTAGAGAGGACAAACCCTATGAGCTTCAGGTCTGAGTTATTCAACAGGTACAGCAGCAGAAAGAAGCCTGAAATGATCCCCACAAGAGTAAAATTAGCACACAAGTTCAACACCAAAAATGGCAATGACATCAAATTGTATCCAGGTGATGAAAGGATGGGGGGAGCCCTGGTCTGGAAAGGCCATGGAAAACTGATGGAGGTGGTGCAACACTGGCTTTTTAGCAAGGTCAAGAGAATCCAACAAAGAGGAAGGAACCAAGTCACAACAAAAGTATTGTTATAATGCATGAACTGTACCACTGATCAAACAAACTTCACTACACTAAACATTCAATATTGTACAATAGTTTCTTTTGATTCCATCCATCTTTCAAATAATCCATTGTGATGTGAGGAAGCAGATATACTTGGTCCCTGCATGTCCTAGGTCTGCACTGTCCATCTGCTCCTCCATCTCATAAGTCTGGTTTAACGTCACTGGTTAAGGAGCTCCATAATTGTTACAGCTGTGGTGGCAGAACGATTAACGTTCATTCTGCCTAAGAGGCACTGTCCAGCTTAGATGGATGTTGTCAAAGGGAGGTAAAAAAAAACAAAGTCCAGAAAGTGAAAGGCTTGCAGAGAGACATGGGTACGAAGGTCAGCTATGTGTCACTGGATTTTTGACAGTCCATGAGTCAGTATCTTGAAGGGGACTTTAGGACGAGACATTGTCAAAGGTAGCCTGTGTAGCCCTGAGAAGAAGAGAAACAGGGGTTAAGAAGCGGTAAGAAGAGGTACATCATAGGGAGACTCAGGAAATCAAAGTGGGGGGAAGAAGCAGCACCAGAACATATGACAGATTTGAATTAGAATGTTTACTCCGTGAGCTCCTGTATCATGATAGTATGTTTCCCACCCCAGGGCCAGCTGTTGCGGTCTAACGTAACGCAACCCTGCTCCCTTAACGACGAAGTGCACTGACAACTCTGTGCCCATGAAACGATGCTCACCCACAGCGCAGATAAGTTCCCGCTGCATAGCCCGGGTGATGGACTTCACGAGGCAGGCTGACGTCAGCCCTGCGAACAGCATGTTGTACAAGAAGATGATGTAGAAGTTGCCCAGCCAATCATATCGTCCGAAGTCCCCTGGCAGGTCAAAATGCGTGATTCCTGACATGGGAAGACCAGAGTGTTAAATCCTTCCACCCATCCTCTGTGGCTCAAATTATTTCAGAACATTTAACCTCATGACTCCTGTGAAAAACATGAGTCTCCAAGCATCCATTATTTTATGGAACATGAAAAACAATCTTTTTCTTAGAAACTGCTCTACAAAATAAACCTAAAACAATGCAATGAGACACCCTTAGCACCACAAAGAGAAACCTATCTTAATACAGCTGTCAGTGAACGGTTTAATGTTTTAAATGATCTTTGATAAACAACGATATTAGCTAGCTAGCTAGCTATAAACATTTTTAAAATTTGAAATATGAAATAATCCATACAAATGCCCATCATGAATATGAATGTTAAGTAGTACAAAATGAATACTTGTTAGACACGTCACAAAAAATCTTTTCATTGGTCAATTAGATGTCAAATGCTATCAGTAGACAGAGAAGAACGGGCGCATTCCAACTGTAGTAAAACGTCACAACTGCCAAAAAGTGACCATACCCCAATTTTATTGGACAGTGGCAATATGGACTAAGCATTAATATCCAAGCTACTGTACCATTCTCAAACACAACATTCACTGCAGAATAGCAATAGACCAGCATGTACCAAATTCATTACCTAACCCCTATATACATTACCAGTCAAAGGTTTTTGCAGCCACTGGTTATCGCTTTTCCATTTATTTCATGAACTGCAGATTTTTTATTCTTCTTAATCATTGGAAAGTTGAGTGAACAAATTTCAAAATGAAAATAAAAGTAAAACAAAACAAGTTTCCTTTATAACATGGACAGAGTATGTAGCGGTGCATGTCTGACATACTATTAACTGGTTGTGCGATGATAACAGTTAAATTCTAGGCTGTCCTTTAACTTTATATGTACTAGTTAACTGTTTCATCCCATGAAACAGAGCAGAATGTAATGTCCCTTGTAGAAAAGAATGCCTTGAATTTTCTCTACTGTTATAACTGCTAGAGGAGGTTACTTTGATGAATCAAACATATTGATAATAAAGGTTCTCAAAATACAGTGTAAATTTGTTAGCAAAGAACACTGAGTGTATTTTTAGCAAATGTTAAGTGTGTAACACACAAATGTTGAAATCTCAGTGTCTGCAAAAACTTTTGACTGGTAGTGTACACCAGTACAGCACTGGAGTAAATGCTGGTTTTTAACTGAACTGCTGCACCGGCTTACCCAGGGTGCGGGAAAAGACTGGCAAAGCGGAGCTGAGTATAAGCAGCGAGACGCAGTTCCCAATGATCTGAGGACAGAGAGAGGTTAGCATTCAGCTGGACCACAGGTGCTGTAGAAATAGGCTAAACTGATGCACAAACGTAGGGGGGTGGGGGGTGGGGGCTCCCCGACATGCCTGCGTCAGGGTGGTGTCTTGAACACGGGGCAGCAGTCTGGTGAAGAGGGGCAGGCTGTAGAAGCCTACCACCGACGATGCCATCAGGTATCTGAAAAGCCTCGATAAGGAAGAGACAATGCAGCACGATGACTGCAGGACGGCAGAGCACGCGGAGCTACATCTGGCAGCTGAGCGACTGGGGTCAGGGCCTTGTTCAAGGTCACCGGCACAGGGCTCCAACCCGTAGAGTCATATACCGTCCCACTCAGTGCTAGTTACGGCCATGGTCCCCTATGTGGGGGGCTGACGCATGCGAGGAAGGATACAGGATAAGGATGACCTGCACAGCAGCACCGAACGAGCCAAACGTGGAGAATGAGGCTGCTCCTAAGAGGGGGTCCTGATGGAGATGGGAGGGGGCAAAGATATTAATGAGGGGCAGTTTCTTCCCACAGGTAACCCAGATGCGTCCACAGAGAAGCTGCCGGGTTGTTCCTCACCTCCATTCCGCGGGGCATGGCAGTATCGTCGAAAAGCAGCTCCAGCACATGGAAGCTAACTATCAGAACACAGAGTACCTGAGGGAGAGAGGGTGCAGGGTGATGGAGGACAGACACTAAAGCTCGTGTCTGTTTCCGTCTTCCTGTTTTTGCACCAACCAAGGTTGAACCATGTCATCTATAGCAGTGTTTCGCCCTCGGGGACCCCTAGACGGTCCACGATACTGCTCCCTCACAAATCCCAAGGAACTGGGAGAGAGCATAAACTTGCACCATGTGAGGGTCTCTGAGGACTGCTTCGAGAAGCACTGATCTGTAGAAGTACATCTCATGAGCATATTTACTTCATAAATCAAGAGTAACCCGTTTTATACAAGTGGAATGTTAGTTACCAGACAGACTGATCACATGCCCCTGATCGGCTGCCTAGATACAAACATCTACGGAAGTTTCCCCTGATGTCATGTCAAGCTGCCTGGGGGAATCACAGCCTCACCGTCAGGGCCAGCAGGAGCAGCAGGGCCAGTGGGTAGCCCACGTTACGCTGCCAGGGAGATGCTTTCCTCTTCAGCTCTGTGCAAAAACAGGGAAAAAGATGATGGCACGTTCACATCCACAGCCCTTCTGTGGACCCCCTCAATGGTCTGTCTTACCTAAAGACACCCGCCTGGCTTGTATGGAGAGAAACTGATTCTTGAGAACATCCAGGTTGAGGGTGATCCAGCAAGAAGATTTGCCTGATCGAAACAAGAAAGTGGCTCCTGACAGACAGCCGGCTCAAACCCAGGGTTCATCTCTCTTCTTGGACACCAGACCACTAACCTGCCAGCTTCCTGGAAAGACAGGCCTCCTCAAATGCCACGCAGCTCGCAGTTTCGTCAATGTTCTCCAGCAGCTGGAAGGGGGGCAAGTGAACAGGACATGTTCTCTGAGAATGTTGGGGCGGCAGGCGTCCCAGACAGACCCACTGCAGCTTGCGCCTGCACTCACCCGGGGTTTGACTAGGATGCTCTCTGTGACGCTGAACACCTGGGACAGTCCAAAGGGCGTGCACACTGCAGGTAATGCAGAGAGACAAGTGCCAACTCAACAGTCACTAGCCAACTTCATACACAGCAATGCTAACCATCACGAAGCCACGTTAATTATAATGAAGTGAAAATGTAACAGTGCCATTAATGTGACCTGGACACTATGCTGCCAAAAAAAAAAATCACCTGATAAGGGGGACTTTGCACATACATAAATGACTATTTTTAAATTTATAGATAAACTCTGATCCATCCACTACACTATACAGCAGAACTGCTCATTTCATCATGACGGATAGGGCCCAGTCTTTGAATAAGCATCTCCTGCGCTCTTCCAGTACCTAGTGGACATGAGTGTTCACCTCTGTGTGAAGGACAGAGTGGTGCACACCCTCTTATGGGCGGCTGTGGACACCAGAGGCTGGTACAGAATCAGAATGGCTACAATGAGGATGGAATGGAGGGGCAGTGCAAATGTACTCACGCATCAGCAGCAGGACTCCGAACAGAGATATGCAGGAGTACAGGCAGGGCAGGTAGCGTTCCCACAGGTCTGTGAGAGAGACAATCGAACAGGGACAAAGGCGCCATAACTACATTATATTACACAGAGAAACACACACACATACATACACACTGTATTTGGCAGTTACTAGAATCGCTATCAGTGAGAAAATATGCTGCAATTCTACAGAGTCAGAGGGACTTTGCATAGTACAATATCAAAATCACAAAGTCCTTGAGAGAGAGAGAGAGAGAAACTGACCAGAACGTTCGCTGCACAGGGCGAAAGCAGGCAGTTAGTAACGCAGCCAGGCTAACCAGAGGGTCAACAGTGGGGAGATTTAAAGGACTCTATGTGCTGAGGATAGAGAGGACGGATGCTCACCATTGAAGCTCTCCCTGGCCACGTCGTGGTGGGTGAGAGCAGACGCCAGCCACAGCATACCCAGGACCAGCAGGCTGAGAAGCAGGAGCACCACGGCACTCTCATAGACACGGCCCATGATACCCTGCGTGCGTCGCGGTCAGGACCTCGGTTAGGCCACGGCTCGGCCGCGTTTAGGGGTCAAATCCCAGTACAGCAGCATGTGTGAACTTTCACAGACACCATAAGAAGGTGCCCCTTAGCTGCTTTGTCCAAGACCCCATCCTACTCACCAACTGGACAACTAAAACCTATATCTGCTCGTCAAACCTCATGTTGGTATGAATGACTGGTCACCAGCGCCAATGTATTTAGTCAGTTGTTATAAACAGAAATCCTGAATTACTCACATAGCACAGCATGACAGAGAACATTGGGAAGACTAAAACAACCTGTAATCCCAGGCATTTACAAAGTACCTTCTTGGAGCCTACAAATCCTTCGGACTCGGTGAAGAAGTAGGCGAAGGGCAGGAGAAACACCAGGGAGAGGTTGGAGAAGAGGAAGATGAGATTCCACAGTCCTGTAGAAGGTAACAGTAGGTTCACAAAGAACATTTACATTTCAAAACCCACATATACATCGCTATCACAACATAATAGACGAGAGAAGTGTTGTTGGTTTGGGGCATAAAATGGCACAATATGTATGATTTGTAGACTGGAGACGGCAGCAGTAGTTTCACAGTTCCTCCATGAGAGAGAGAAGCCATCTGAGCAAATTATTTTCTGTTAATAAACAAAAGTATATCAAAAAAGGAAAGAAATAAGAATAACGATGATTTTGTCGACCTCCTGTACCTGAGGAGGCTATAATGGAAGATTCCAGCCAACTTATGGTTTGGTGTTTGTCAGTGGAACGAGAGAAACCGGTTATTGGGGTGTGAATGTTTACACAATAGGAAAGAAATGTTGAAACCTACTGTGCTGTGAGATGTAAGGAGACTGAAAGAAACAGCCAGCCAAACCTCACTGAACATTCAGCTAACTAAATACGTCTCAGAATAAAAAAAAAAATGTGGAGCAGATGAGAATGAAAATAACATAAACAAGATGGAAAACTACGCCGAACAAAAACCTAATGGTAAAATTTAAATGTAAAAATCGATCCTGATCAAAGAATCTGTATGTCAAAGGTTTCAAATATTTCAAATATCTTAAGCATTTGTAGGTTGAGCCTTCTGTTGTGTGGCTTGGTATTAATAATCTTGAGAGAGACTGACAGAGACAACTAGAAAATGCGATACGTCAGTCGTGATATTTGTATGACAGAGCAGTGATGCAAAACAGCAGGCAATGATATGGAAGTCAGTGCTGGATCTTGGCACGATGGGCAGTTACCCAGGGTGCCATCTTGTGTAAGGGGGGGCAGGGGGCAAATGGTGGCACCACTGCTGGGAGGGCAGACAAGCTTACCGTGCACAAGGGAGCCATTGAGCCACTGTATGTAGTAGGTGTCAGGGACAAAGAGTAAGACCTCATTGGACAGGATGGAGAGGGGCAGCAGGAGGACGGCGCCCACTGACACAGAGAGAGAGAAGGTGCACAGCCACAGTCTGGAGGCAGAAGGGGAGCCTGCATTAAACCCCAACATTAATAAAGCACGAAGCTGGTCACACTGGCTTTTATTACCATGCTTTCTGTAGGATTGCTCCTAGAAAAATGTACCCCTACAATCAAAGACTTCAAATTGTTGCTACCTGGTAAACATCGCACACACCCAGCTGTCTTACAGCAATATGTCATATTCAGTGTTATGGAGGTTACGCACAAAAGTAATCCATTAGCGACAGAGGTGGAAATTCCAGAAAGTGCAAATCCAGACCAAGGTTTTGTTTCAACCAACCAGCTGAGTACTTTGTGACTGTGACTCTTTATACTCAACTGGATGGCTGAAACAAAACATTGGTCTGACATGGTACTTTCTGGACCAGAAATTTCCACCTCAGTCTGTAATGGATTACTTTTTTGAGTAAATTCCCCAACACTGATCATATGACATGTGCAATATAGTTTAAGCTCCCTGCTTGAATCAGGATCTCAGCGGCCTTAGAGTTTACAGAGCTTTTACACAGTTTTAGCTCAGGATGGTCACAAAAAAATGGTACGGTCACAGACACAAATCCCATTTTTCAAATGTGCCATTTAGGAACTTTCCTGTTAACACCGTCTAGGTCAGGGGTCTCCAACTCCGGTCCTGGAGAGCTACTATCCAGTAGGTTTTCTGTCCCGCTTGGCTTCTGATGAGCCACA
>JAODJW010000087.1:1031363-1044145 GCA_026777045.1 Hyperopisus bebe
TTGTGCATTTCCCCCATGTCGTCATGGGGACTCTGTCCCCCCACCCCCACCCAGTCCAAAAACAAGGCGAAATGGTTACCAAGTTGCAGATAGGTGTGAATATGTGTGCCCTGCAATGGGTTGGTGCACCACCCTGACTTATTCCATGCCTTGTGCCCTTAGATTCCAGGATAGACTCTACATCCCTGTGACTTTGCACATTTTGGAGATATTGGCTGCAGAAAAGTCGGGCTTCTCTCGAATATAATGGGAGTGAATGGCATTCGTTCTGGGGAGATTAAAGTGGCAGGAAAATACATTTGAAAAATCCAACAGGCATGTCTTTTAGCAAAAATCATGACCCAGTTATCGAAGGTAACCCACAGACGTTTTAGTAAGCAATTTAATGCACAAACTATTTTCTTTGACCAAACTCCAGTGGTACCACTGCACAGACGATACGCACGCGAGCACATGACATGGAAATTATAACAGAAAAGTGACAATTTATTCATCCTTGTGGGGAAATTCTCTTTTCACTTATCCCATCCTGCTTCATTTTGTGATTCATTTTGAACAGACTAGCAACATTCCGTAAGTATACATACTTCAAAGATTTATACTGGGTACTTACTGGGATTACACAGCACACAACCCCAAGGCTAAGTGTCTGCCTAATTAACTTCAGTCATAAATCCCTCCTGTGCTGACGCCATCTCTGTCCATGCCAACTACAAGGAGAAAGCACCTCTAAAACAAATCGTTTTACTGACTAATGTCTTTTTTCGTCCTTTATCCAGTGAAGCTGCTTTTCAGACCAAGGTCAAGGTGGTGTTCCTTTTTAAAAGCCCTCATTCGTTCATCGCATAGGAAGCCCGGCACAGTGAGTGAGAGTGAGTGAGTGACTGAGGAAGCAGAAGTGGAACATCATGTTCACTCCAGATAGGCTTTCAGCTGGGGATTAGGGTTCAGGCATGTGTTTCAAGTACACAAACCTTGGGCTGACGTAAAAAAGCAGGGAGGGGGCACAGAGGGACTGGGGAGGATGAGCCAGTACCCTAAATAAAGTGGTTCTCTGCACCCAAGCCAACATGGCAGACTGCCGGCCCATGCTGGCGAGGTGCCAGGCACAATGGCTGTCAGTATAAATATCTCAGGCAAAGTAGGTGCTGCACACCATTGTGGTCCAGCACAAGGATAACTGGGGCCAGAATACACATTTTTACTCCCCCGCAGGCCACAGATGGTACAGTCTTGTTCGCAAAAAGGAAGGTGGGATTCAGACCATGATGCTGGATGGTACAAAACATGTAGCAGTGAAGCATTGAGGAATACATCCACACAGTAAGAAACTACCCAGTCAGAAAAAGAGCATCTGTCTTAATGCAGAGACGGTGTGAGGAGCAGAGAGCAAGGGGAAATCTAACTGCCTGTCTGGTCATATCGGACTCCTGTGGCACCTTCACATCGCCACTTGATCACAATGGAACAGACCAGGAACCCAGGGCGTCTCGCTAATCCATTCATAACTCCGGCGGCTTTTCCCCCGTCCTTATGACATCACTGAAAGGCACCTTCTCTGTTTACTGCTATGTCATTTGGAATTTTTTTTTGGGTGTCAGTTTCCTGTGAAGTACACTGGAAGACTAGTATCCTTGTTCTGCGCAGATGGGCAGACCTGGTGGATGATAAGCGTAAAGAGATCGCCGATAATTGTAGGAAAAGCTTGGATATGTATACGCAGAGTCACACGACACAGGTGGCGAGTCGAGCTCAACTGACACATCAGTCGGGCAATAAAATTGGTCAGTATTGTGGTTCCACAAACTTACTGGCATCTGTGCAAAACTCTCCAATAATGCCCCCTTAATGTGCCTTTAAACATTCATGATGCAAAACGTAGCGCTCTCACTGAAGGGAATGCTAAGGAGTTACGCTCTCTGCATAATAACATAAAAATCAAGTCCTAACTTACTAGTTTGTTTAGCCAAAATTTCTAGTGACAGGTTATAGTGTTACTTAAAAGTCATCATTGTTATTTTTATACTGGGAATTTGAATCTTGGCTCTTTAATCAAGTTTGAGAAATTGAAATAATCATACCAGTCAGTAAAACGCTGATAGCATCCATTTAATTCTTAATTATGTAAATTCTAACGCCTGAAATATTACCCTAAGCTCTGTTTTGGGGACAGCATTTTCACATTGGTGGGTTCATATATAAAATTACACAATGTCTCCGAATTGCCTGGTGCTGATATAACTACTGACTTCATAGTACTCGACTTCTTCCAAGTTCTGAATCTCCAATGTTTAAACTTCTTCACAGAGCTGCCCACACCTACAAAAATACCAAACTTTTGGTAGCACTTAAATATCCACCAGTTAACAAATTATTCAACCTTAACCCTGTAAGGTTACATGACTATACAAGACAAAAGATCATCTATTAAAATTCAGGTCAGAAACAAACACAATTCCGATTCACAGTCTGAAACACGTCAAACTGGTCCAATCTCGATGAATATGCTGATTTCATAATATATTATGGTAAACAATCTACTGAAAACTACAATCTTCACCCCCCTTATAACCAAATTATATCCAGCATCCCTTCATTCTGATCCAGCTTTTTATACACATATACATTTCTGGGACAGAGAGAATCAATTTCAGAAAATCAGTTTACATTTTAAACAAAAACATGCAGCTGTCAGAAGGTCCCAGCTGAAGCATCCTTCTACTCCACTGGACGCCATATCGATGACACAAGCCGACGCTCCTTTGCATCTGAACGCAGGCCTGTGCGAAGCCCTGATTGACAATGGCACCTGCTGCATCACCGGCGTGTGTCAGGGAATGTGAATGCATGCATGCAGAACTGAAACCGGCTCAGCAGGGGAATAAAGAGGAACTGAAATGCATTGTGGCAGAAACAAAACCGCACTGAATGATGCACCGATTCCCCTTTTTTGCATGTTTTGTAGGTCCTATTCAGTCATCTGAGCAAAAACCTTTGGTTAAAAACAAAAGAGCTTCAGCTTTGTCAAATTTTGGTACTTTCATTTGACACTGATTAACCGGTTAAATGAACCAGTCTTTTGGAAAACTGAGGAAGAGGACATTCTCTCTTGATTCTGGTTCCCTTTCACTAGTTAAACATTTGGGAATACCAGCATGACTAAACTTGATTAGCTCCACCCAATATCCTCGTTTGGATCTTAAGGTCGTTAGCTGGCTAAAAACGTGGACTCAAAAGGCATCACCCCCCTGGAAACCTGCCAGACAAAGGATGGTTTGGAACAAGGTGGGCATAGTATATGATCCCTCCGCTGTCCCTCAGAAAGAGCCAGGTAGTAAGGCACCACCCTCGAGTACTTTCTGTTCTGTAAGAGTCAAAGGTGGATCTTCAGGCAGTTAGACAGAACCTCCTAGAATCTCACCAAAGGCAAATAAACTCTGCCCTCATGAGTCACTTACCCTAAACAAACAGGCTATCTGCTCAACGCTATTATTATTCTCCTCTGAATGCTGCACGCTTGCTTTTTTTGGCACCCGACAGCTCACTGCTCAAATGTTTAAGTGACTCTTCATCTGGACGCTATCTGCAGGTCACTGTCCTACACAGTCCCTTAACCTTCTGTTTATCATGTGATGTGGCCCATTGTACACCATAACATGAGTTGCAACTGAATTTCCATAAAGATTAAAGAGTTACTTTCCACATTCCTGCTCAGCATGCCAGTTGAAATTCATGTATCTGAGACCGAATTTATTTAGTATAGCTTTGCAAGCTAATATGGTATGAAATACATCAACGATCAACTCTAATCGAACCACCAACAGTGAAACTGAGACTTCCGGTAACGTGTGTGTATATATATGACCCTCAAGTAACATCTTAACATACGTATTTCTTCATATGGTGACACATAAAATGAGGAAAAGGGTAAGGCGATACGATGCATTTCAACGCATCAGCTAGATAATAAGGTAGACGGATGGGTTGGGAAGGTATTCACCAAAGCCCTCCGAGTGCAGGTGACGCGTTAAGAGCTTCAACATAAGCAGAATAGTGAGTTTACAAGGTAACTTCAGAGTTCCGATTACTTACTATGGTCTCTCGAACACGGTCGTGAAAGAGCTGCTCTCTAACCGACACGTCGTCCGCTTCCATCCTCCGACAGCATGTTCCGTCTGCAGACGCCTTCAAGGAATCACAATCATCACAGCCCCGTCATCCTTGATACGCCCGTCGGGGCTTTGAGCGGCTCGTACAGTCCGAGGCTTCAATTCACTTCCAACCTATAAGGTCTTTGCTGTAGATGCCCACTGACACATGATAACCCCGCACTTTTACTAAAGACACCATGGTGCCGTAGGTGACCGAAAAGACTTATTTAAAGTGCGGGGCGTGGCTAGGGGCGTGGACCCGGAACTTGTGGGAAGCGAAGACACAGCAATGTGCTTTTATGTGCTTTCACTTACTTGAAAATATATACAAGTTGTAACTATAACGAAGGTGATCGAACGTATTTAAATGTTTATACATGTTAAATGTCTAGAGAAATTAGACTGCGGTAGAAGTAGAAATATATTAAAGCAAAACCGACTCCGAATCTTTTTGGCATCATCTAATTCAAATGTAGGGTCTATATTCGTAATCAGAAGGTCCTGATGGTTTGTGTCTTACATGTGTTAAGATACTCCTCATGATGTATCTACCCTTACTAAGACAAGTTTTCTGAATCAGGACGATATGCTGACGAAAGATCGCCTACGATGGAAGAAAAATTCATTTTCTCCTTCTCAGGTAAAAACCTCCTCGAAGAGTAAAATCAAAGTTCAGGGAGCATGAACATCGTTGTATTTCAGTTCAGTTTTACGTTTCACCCTTCTTAACATAGCTGTCTCCCAGTACTTATCTGTCAATCTCGTTGTGCATTTTCATCCAAACCAACCTGCCCATCTAAAGTAGTTAACGCAGTCGTATAACTGACAGCCCTTCCCTATATTTGAGTTGACTTCTGTTTTGTTTACACCCAACCATACTCCAGTTCATACTCTGTTCTTTTACTTTTCTTTATCTTAAATCTTAATTTTCTGCTATAGCAGAAATGTGTGTGTGTGTGTGTGTGTGTGATGTCATTAGAATATCGTTAGAATTATTGTTGATGTTTTTTTCCACTAATCTAGACTCCACATTGTCTTCCAGCTCGGCTTCTCTCGCTAGGTCTATGAGTTCTGTGTACAGGTGAATAGTTTGGGGTGATGGCATGCAATCCGGTTAAATTAATCTGGAATCTGATATTTTATCTTCATTACATCCGGACTGGTGCTACTTTATTCAGTCAAGAGATTCTTCGCAAGGACAATCAGATGCTCTGGCACATACATTTTCTTTGGAACCATTTTGATATTTTTAGGGGTCCAAGTAGCTTAAGTGATAGAACCCTATTATTCAAGATTCAAGAAACGTTATTGTCATTCCACACATGTTCGCACATGTCGTGGAGCGAAATGAAGTACTCAGGTCACGGATAAGCCACAGAGCTAGTCACACAGACTTATAAAGATGAAAATTAAATATAAAGGTGTTGCAGTATAAAGTATGGAATATAAATTAACAGTATGTACAGTGTCCGATGCGCAGAAGCAGACATGGAATGGATGCTTGGATTATTGGTCTATTCATCTTGAATTTTCAACTAGGCATTAAAATCTATATTTTACTGCATTGGATACAAGATAGGAGTGTCACAGGTTCGATGACCAGAAGTATTATCTCGCAGTGGTGCAGTGGTGAGCACTATTACATTCCACTGCTGGGAGCAGCGTTCGAATCTCCAGGTCTCCACCATGGCTTTGTAGTGGAGTGCATGTTCTTCCTGTGGGGTTGTGGGGTTTCCTCTGGGTGCTCCGACTTCCACCCATAGTCCAAAAACATGTTGAGGTTAATTGGTGTTGTTAAATTGCTCATGAGTGTGCCCTGTAATGGGTTGGCGCCCCAGCCTGGGTTGTTCCTTGCCATGCACCCCCACCGGCCCTGAATAGGACAAGCGGTTTCAGGAAATGGATGGGTGGTATTGTTCACCATACGCTGCCACCGTGTGGTGAATGAGGTTGGAACGCCGCACTCTTCTGGAGATAAGAATCTTGCTTTAAAAAACACAAAAATAATAAACCAAATTGAGAAAAAAAGTGAATAGAAAACATGGTTACACAATACAGGCGGTAATTGATACTGCTAGGTGTTTAGAATATATTAATTTTCTTCAGTATACTGTAAACGGGAGAAATAAGCATATCTTCCCGAAAACGGTATTAACCTCTACGTATTTATTTCAGGGATTCTACCAAGCACCCAACTTTAGCAATGTTTATTCAGGTGACAAAAAATACATTCTTGGACATTTATCATCTTTAGAGGGACAACTGCAACTGCTACTATGATTATGGTAGTGGTGGCGATGGCGGTGGTGATGATGATGATGATGATGAATATTATTATTATGTTGCTTAGCTGAGAATTTTCATTTTATTCAAATCGCTTTGTATTTGTGAAGCCATCCATGTCAGCTAATTATCTTGCATATTTAACTAACATTTATTTGTGACTTTATAGTTCATAAAATTTAAGTTCGTTTCATTAAACATCGTTTTCACTTTTGGAACAGCGGGACATTTAACGGGATCTGTTAAACTTAAACGAAAAGGAAGATGTCCTTAAAAGGGAAATGTTCTTATTTTTCATAAACCAGATTCGGTTATTCCTAAATGCGACTGATCTAGAATAATTTTCAGGGAGATACACCCTCAAAAAGGTGGAAGAGACGCGCTTACTTGGAATACTGGCCGGACCCTTTATGTATAATGCGTTTATAAGTGTGTAAATATGCAGTTACATGACCAAAACACTGAGTGTTTATGTTTGTGAGTAAACTTTGAAATGTTATTACATTTTTATGCATTTTTCTGTGTTGTGTACCAGTAGAACTGTGCGTAATAATGTTTCTTCCAACTTGTAGTATCCCAAAAAAAGATTTTAAATTTTAACTAAATATTGGAATAGTTTGCATTAATGTGGTTGTTTTTGCGTTGCTCAGAATCTGTGAAATTGAGTTTACAACGCAAAACGTTTCAGAAGAAATGTATAATGACTAATATTCTAAAAATGTAATATGTTATTACTGAATGCAATAATAAAAATATTGTACATTATATGTTTAAGAGGGATCCCGGAGAAAAGCATATGCTATAGGCTACAGTCTTATAATAACATGAATTTCCGTGTAGTGAAGAAAAAGAAATTAAACATTAAAAGCTTCTTTTGGGTAAAACGATATAATGGATAGCATTTAATTATTTCTGTGTATGTTTTTCTTTCTTTACTCAAAAATTAGGAAACCGATAAAAATCGGTATTCATCAGAGATGTACCACTGCATCTGGTTGGTTTTAATTCTTAAAAACATATTTGCTGTTCACTGTTACCGAAGAAATTGAGCGCAGTTAAAATATAAAAATATACTTACTCCTAAATTTACTATTTCATAGAAAAACTATTAATTTAAAATAGAAGCTCCGAATTACAAAATAGTAATATGACAAAATTCCAGTGTTTCACATTTCAAAACAAAACTCATACAATATTTATCAATAATAATCCTGATTGCTGAAGTATAGGTGACTCCGTGATTACCTTACCATAACATACTTCAAATATAACTTAGACGAGATTTTGCTAATGTTTGACAGTTGTACATATTTCACATTAAATTAGCTTATGACTTGCGTATACATTCGTAGCAGGTATAGTAATAGGCCTACAGACGGTTTCATTTAACAAATGATTCTGCTATACTGTTCTGTTATATTATTGTATATGAATGCTCTAAGTATACATTCATAAAATATACTTTATTTAAACTGATAATGATACGCTAACAAAATCCTGAAAGTCAAAACGCTAGACTATGAATCGACGACCTTCTGACGACACATAATAACATTTCACCTTTATATTACATAATTAGTATATTATAGCATATAATAATATATGTAATTAATGTAATCTAACAGTGTATTGTAAATTTGTAAGCGCCATAACATAGTAATGAGAATAAGATTTAATTAATTAGTTAATTATTTCATAGTCTTTTTTTTAAATGTATTAGCCGTTTACTGAGTGATATTTTTGCTGTCTGATATACACGTATACCTGTCCTTAAAAGTTCGCACAGAGTAATGCTTAAAAACTATTATTATTATTATTATTATTATTATTATTATTATTATTATTAATGTTGCTTGTTTGAGACTTTATTTTCAAATCACTATATTTTTATAAAGTCATACACGTCAGTTGTGTATCTAGTACATTCATTTAATTTATTCATTCATTACCTGACTTAAATTTACAATATTTATTAATAATTATGGTAATGATAATTTTGTGAATTTCAGCTCAAGATAGACCTAAGCACTTCACGTGTTTTTGGAATACATTATTATTATTATTATTATTATTATTATTTGGAACACTACTGTTAGAAGGTGTTAGAAGATGGATTGATGGATAGATTTTTAAGATGTGCGCACAGTTTTTGTATTGGACCACGCCAGATTTCCAGACATCGGCTGTCGATCATCGATCGTCAGGGTGGATTAGTCCGGTCTGTATCCCCGTGCGGGACCGGAAGTTGTCCGCGCTCAGTGGTAAACGTTCCCGGAGATGCTGCCGTCGCCAGATAACCGAAGCCAGCAGCCAGATATATAGATCCAAACCACCGGCCTGTTGCCTGTCGTGGCAGGTAAAACCGCGGGGCTGACGAAAGTGGGGAAGCGGAGGCCTGTGGGGGCGGGGAGGGGGGGCGCCCGGGGGAGGGGAGGGGAGGGGAGGGGGCACAAGTGTCAGTGTATCGCAGCCGACGACATTAGCCAGCGGATCTGGCTAGACGGGCTGCCATAGCAACGGCGCTAAAGAAACGTTATGCACTCGATGACAGACGGCAGCGTTTCACTATAAGGCCCTGGGAACACCCCTGCAACCCGCTTCGCTCAGTTAGGACGGTCAATAGTGATGCAGCTCGATGTCACGGACCTGTCATGCTTTTGTTTTCTACTTCGGGGTGTCGGGGGTCCGGTGTTTAAGCAGCGGTGTCTGCATTTAGCAGATGCCGAAGTCTCCTCCTTCAGTTGGGTTGCATGGTTTAGCCTCCCCCGCCCCGGTCCGTTCGCAGTTTGTAATTGTAATTAATTTGCATTTCATTAAACAGAAATCTAGCTCTGAAAATCTTGTGTTACGCAATCCACAATACTGATCCAAAAACACTGTTGGTAAATGGAGGTTGGCATACAGCTGTTCTGTTTATTTTAATCATCTGGCGGTCAGCACCTCCTCACAGACATGATTACTCTGACTAGCTTAGTTGAACTGTCATTTATAAAAATGTATGGCATGACCATTGACAGCCTAGGGAAGCACAATGGGATATAGATATAAACAACCCCAGCATGCTTATTTATACATAGATCAATATCAAAGGGATATCAGTTCAGTACTGTACATAAACACCATGGCTCCTAGAGTGAGACTGTAGATGTGCCTTTATTTTACTGGACCCAAATTTGTGCTGAGTTTCATGGCCCTTTTTGTCACTCTGCATACAGCACATTTTAAAGTGAGATTCCATCTTACAGTTACTCAGGTAACATTACCTCCAGTAACAGACAGTAATAGACAAGTAATTACCATGATTGTCACTATTTATTGCAGGGTATGACTTTTCCTGTATAGTCTTATAAGTTTCAGCATTAATGCATCATTGGTTTTCTACTGAATGTTCTTCTTCATGAAAATGCCAACCATGACTGGCTAATTCTTGTATGTATAGTTTATAGGCTGCATAAACAGTTCCTGTTGCTGATACAGTGAATCAGATTCACACTCAGACACACTGAGGCAGAACAATGGCAGATAACCATTGCAACATTACTGTAGTGTAGTGTGCGCTTTAGAATGTTCCTCCTGTGATGCCTTCAACTCAGTGGGGGTGTTTTCCCACAGAGGAGGGCTGTGGTTGTACTTGGCCTTGTTTCTGCTCACTGCCCCCATCTGGGGGGGTGGAGAGGGATGTTTGCCTCAGAGTTTCCAGCCCCCTGAATGACTGGCTTTCTGAAAGGGAGTACCCTCAAACATGGAAACAGTCTTTGTGCCTCCTTTCTTCATAGCTGCTATCTCATTGGTTTCACAACCTCTGCCTCTTTTTTTTCCTATTCTATAGACGCCTGAGTTCCCCCTTTCCCCCCAGTCTGCTGTATTTCCCGTTTCTGTTCAGTCTCTGCGTTGACTAGCTGAGCAGGGAGCTTCCGAGAGCTTCAGCATTTGCCGGGGCTCTCCCTTCATATACACTTTGAAACCCTAGATATTTTTTTGAAGCTGAGCTCTGGTGTTTGTCCATTATGATCAGCAGCATCAGGCCTCTAGCAGTAAAAGAAAATGGTCTGGATGTGCAGCTTCATTGGGCTATCAGGCCACTGTGAGACAACTGGTTACCAGTGGTGCAGTGGTAAGGGCCGCTTTGCTCCTACTGGTTCTCAGTTCTCCCACATGATGCTAGTTAAGCTAGTTTATTTTCAACGTGAGAGGAATGTATGGGGGTAAATTGGAGGAGTGTTCATGAAAATTGACGTGGGGAGACTGAGGTGTTGACAAACAGGAAATTATTATGTAAAACCCCACAAGGTTGGGACTCTCTTCTTACTGGAGAAGTTCAATTATTTCAGTTAATAACAAAGAGTTTTGATTGGTGAAAACCAGCCAGGAAGGGGGCATGAATGGTCCACCTTCAAAGGCTACCTTGGCCAACTAGATAGTGCCTTTTTTTTTCATTTAACTCCCCCCACCCCATTTTAGTATTTTCTGCCCGGAGGTGGGTAGGAAGAAAGTTTCAGAAGAGTTTCAGAACCATCTGAAGGGGTTATGGTATGGATGTAGAAGGGAGGGACTAAACACCAGCAGAAACCTTTAAAAGTGATTTGGTCTTAGGGAGGAAGGAAAGAAGACAGGTTCAGAACGTAAGGGTGTGACTGAGGTTCAGGTTTAGGCTTTGAGTCTGACGAGAGATAGAGCATCAACTGCCATGGACTATGTTCAGCCCTCTAGAGTAAGTATTATCAAAGAGCAGCCTGCTTTGTTACAACAGGAAGCTCATTCAGGTATAGAATTTAACAGAAATATGTGAAGTGCTGCAGGAGATGCAGATAATTGAGCATCTCTATGTGCTTCTGTTTGTGTCTCTGTCCTGCAGTCAGCCGGCACGACGATGGACGCTGAGGACTGCAGCAGCCGTGCCTGCGCGTCCGGTAAGGGTGGGCGCTGGGTGTTTCGGGGGGGGGGGGTAGTCTGGCTCGTCACGTTTATATGGACGTGGCTCCTCTGAAGGGCGCGCTCCGTGCTTTCAGGCAGTGGTGATTCATCCGCGGAGAGAGACTTCCCTGCGGGATTAGGCGTGCTAACCGCGGGGACCCCTGACAGCCAGCAGACATCTCCCAGCCGCTCCCTCAGCGGTAAGTGACCCTCCCCCCACAATCCGTATGAGCTGAACACGTCTAACACACACATCCTTTTCTGTGCTACCACCTGTCGCTTTCCAGCAAACTCCATCAAGGTGGAGCAGTACAGCGACGACGATTTGGGCCGCCCGGCGCGTACGGCGAGGCTCGGCGACCGGGACGAGGCCTGGAAGGATGAGCGCGCCAATCGGACGGATGACGGGGGCCCTGAGCCGGCTGCGGGGGCGGGCTGTGCTTACGGGGAGCTGGCCAGTCCAGAGCCAGCCTCTCTGGGGGCCATCCGCCTGCCCAATGGCAAGCTGAAGTGTGACATCTGTGGCATGATCTGCATCGGGCCCAACGTGCTTATGGTGCACAAGAGGAGCCACACAGGTGACCGGGCCGACGGCAGGCAGCTTTAGCGTTGAAAGCGTTGAAAGAGTTTCAGCGGTAAAAGCGACGGTCGGTGGACAGGGGTGAATGGGGCGGACTGGGACATGTGATGAAGCACTGGAGGGGACAGGAGTGTGGGCCGCAAGTAACGCCAGTGTGATGGCCTATACCGCCAGGTGAGCGGCCCTTCCAGTGCAACCAGTGCGGTGCCTCCTTCACCCAGAAGGGCAACTTGCTGCGGCACATCAAGCTGCACTCTGGTGAGAAGCCCTTCAAATGTCCCTTCTGCAGCTATGCGTGCCGACGGCGGGATGCCCTGACGGGACACCTCCGCACACACTCCGGTGAGTCAGGGCAAGGCGGGGAGGAGGAGGCGGTGGAGGATGGCGTGATTAACACTGGACGGGGATTATCTGACATGCCTGGGAAGGGTAGTGCGAGCAGCCGTGTTATTAATTAGGAACGGAAACCACGATGCTGGAGCATCTCATCACAGCACCCCTGGGAATGAGGATGCCAGCAGCAAGGCTGGGGTGCACAGTGAGAGCATGCAGCTGTCAGCTAGTCGCTCTCTACCTACCGCACGCCAAGCACACTGAGTGCTCAATGACATTTAGACGGTAACAAAACAGGAAATCCTGTTGATGTTTTTCAATTCATAGATACAAAATTTTCAAGAATTAATGGCGTGGCAGTGAAGACAGGGTGAGAACTGCTTTTACCTTGACTCACAGGGAGGAAGATCGCCAAAGCTCATTAATTTAGCAGAAAAAAATCATCTGTGAGTGCAAGTGAAGTGCATTCCTTCGAATGTGATGGCCGTCCACCGGGGGCTCGGATGGCGGGCATGTGGCGG
>JAODJW010000087.1:1044157-1073202 GCA_026777045.1 Hyperopisus bebe
GCCGCATCGCGACGTCACAGGCGAGCAGCGTGGGACCGTTTCGGAGAACCATTAACGTGACGGGGAAAATCCGCGATCGCAGCGGAAATCGGAAGGAATGAGATAACGAGCGGATCGCCCCTTTCTCAGGAATAGTGTCTTTCGTCTGGTAGCTTGCCGATGCTAAAACCGCTGTGACCTATCGAGTGCGTCATTAGATAAATGGCGGGAAAGCAGCGCGAGTTCAGTGCGGTGTGATGCTGCTGTAGCCCAGGGCATCTTTTGGTACCGCTGGGTGACATAGTGACAGTAGGGGTATAAAAGTGTGTGTGTGTGTGTGTGTGTGTGTGTGTGTGTATACACATACGGCTGGGCCATCCGTAAGGCCTATTAGCAGACTTCTTTAGATATTCAACATCAACCTGGCTATCATATAATGGCGATTTTGTAGACTGGAAACACTCTACTGTATATAGTAGGAAAGCCAAGCATCCTCCAGCATCTGTTTCTTCATTTCAACCCCTCGCTTTTTCTGTGCCCCTCAGTATCCTCTCCAGTGGTGGGGAAGCCCTACAAGTGCAGTTACTGCGGCCGCAGCTACAAGCAGCAGAGCACGCTGGAGGAGCACCGGGAACGCTGCCACAGCTACCTGCAGAGCCTGGAGGCCCAGGCCACGCACAGCACCCACATGCAGGGTAGTGCCTCCACTGCACTGCACCCCCCCGCCCCCCACACAGTCCCAGTGTCATTGTCTTTTTTCTTCCATCCTGACACTGTCTGACGCCTTTCCTGTGCAGGTGATGACTTGCACGACGTGGAATCCATGCCCGACTCCTTGGTCCAGCCATCCCCCGACAAGATGTCCTTTATTGACCGGCTGGCAAACAGCATCACCAAACGCAAGAGGTCCACACCCCAGAAGTTTGTAGGTGAGCATGCCGGAACGTCCGTGTCACGCTCACAAGACCCTGCGAGACACACAGAGTGCCTAATTATTCCCACATGATACTAGGGGCTAGGTTAAGTACGAATGCATACCCAATTTAAAGCCACCTTTTTTTTTGGGAGGGGTGTCAATTAGAAAAGGCTTAATTCCCAGCGTAGAATAACCAGATGCACCATCGATGTATCGGCACCACGTTGCATTATATAGTCTCAGCCTCATGAGGATGACCAGCGTCAGCGAATACAGGGTTAAATCTGCCTTCGCTGGCTGATGCCAGCTTAACGTACCACCGAGACACACTTGGGCTGCAGCGGTCGGGCTGAATACGCCAAACAGACAATGAAGCCACCCAGGGAGATAGCATCACTGTCTTCACCGCGCAGTCCAGTGAAGCAGCGCTTCATGCAGCCCCCCTTATTTATTTTGGTAATTTTCGTTTTTTTCCTTTTGTTACAAGCTGAATCTGTCGAACCAGGGATTCCTCCTGTTGTCTTTTCACTTTACCGCAGTTAGGTTTAACCTTTTTTAACAGATTAATGCGAGTTTTTACGCTGGTACTAAGTTCCAAACCTCGAGGGAGATGCCTGCAGCCGACCCTATGATCCGGTCCCGCATCTGAATAATCTCAGTGAATAAACTGGGACGTCGTTCCATGAGGAACTGAGTTTAATGTTGAGGAGCAATTTGCTGATATCCCTTTATCAGTTAATGGTATTTTGAACTGAAAGGAGTGAGTGTCCCGGGGGGCCGTCCTGGGGGGCCGTGTGACTAGAGCCACCCTGTGTGTCCCACAGGTGAAAAGCACCTCCGCCTCACCCTGGCTGATGCGCCATATGAGCTCAACGCAGGCTTTGACAGAGAAGGGGACATGCTCGGTACTCAGCACATTGGCTCAGAGCCGGGAGGCTTCCCGGGGGTTGGAGGAGGCTACCTCGGGGGGCCAGCAGGCGGGGCCGGAGGCCCAGACTCCTTTCGGCTCCTTCGGCTGCCAACCCCCCACTCCACCTGTCTGTCCGAGCTCACCCCAGTCATCAGTTCTGTCTACACCCAGATCGGGTCGCGACTAGATGGCACGGGGGGCGGGGTCACCGGCCAGGAGGGGGTCGAGGGCCATGAGGACCAGGCCCCCGCACGGAGCCGAGCCCCCTCGCCCAGCAATGGCTGCCATGACTCCACGGACACGGAGAGCACTCCGGAGGAGCAGGCTGTCGCCACCACCACCCCAGGTCACAACTCCAACCACCACCCCAGCCTGCCGCCGTCCCGCAGCCAGGAGAGGGAGCGGGAGAGACAGAGCCCCAGCAAGGCCAAGGAGAGGGACAGTGAGCGGGAGCGCCTCAGCTCCTTGCAGGTGATCGACAAGGACGGGGATCCCGTGCGCTCCTTCCGCTGCGATCACTGCCGCGTCCTCTTCTTGGACCACGTCATGTTCACCATCCACATGGGCTGCCATGGCTTCCGACAGCCATTCGAGTGCAACATCTGCGGCCACCGCAGCCAGGACCGCTACGAGTTCTCCTCGCACATCGTCCGTGGGGAGCACACGGTGGGCTGAGGGCGGCAGGGGGCCGGGGTGGGGGGGTTAGGGTGGCGGGCTGGGGAGGAGTGCTTCTACCGTGGTCGTGTTTGTGACGCTTGTCTTTGAGACGTGGGCAAGTTGGGTTTGGTCTGCACCGGGCCGTTATTTCTGCAGAACCGTTACATGGAACGCGGGGGAGCAAGGATGAAGGGACGGGGCACCCCCCTGAGAGATTTAGCGGGCAGAACGGCACTATTCTGCCCCGGAAGTGCCTTTCCCCGGTGCTGTTTACCTCGGGTGGGAGCCGCAGAAACACACGATCAGCCCGAAGACAGAGGTTGCGAGATGCACACAGGTTTAACATTTAAATGTCATAGTAAGTTGGGCCATGAATGTCAGCCTTTGTCATCTTTTCTGTCTGTTTGCCGTGTGACCAGGATGAGAGCGGCAGGGCCCAGATTAGGGGAGGTACGGCTTATTTTCCTCTCTGCTACCTTTTGCGCGGTAGAAAGCGACTTAAAAAAGGTTTAAAAAAAGGAACTGGAAAGTATTGTTCATATAAGATTTCTCAGAGAAACGACTTGTTTGGTTTTACACTGCTAGACTTGTAATACAAGTTTAGTTGGGGGTATTTATTTATAAACAGAGTAATGATATTTTTATCCAATGAAATGTAGTTTTTTAAAATGTTTAGGCTGGATGGAGAAACTTGAATGAAGCCTGATGATGAGGATCTAGGCGTCTGGGGGGGTCGTGTCAAAACCACATATGAGCAGAAATCAAACACACACGTTGCCTTAATAGAAGCTATTTACTCTGCAGAAAATTACAGTGACTGAAATAGTCTTGCATCTTAAGACAACTTCAAATATCGAAAGTCAGTCTGTAGAATATTTTACATTAGCTGCTTATTTCCACATGCACCAAAAAAGACAATAAACCAAAACTATATACACTATATATTTTTTCCAACTTTCCAAAAACCTTAATCCATTTCTTCTGTGGCTTAGTACCGGAGATCTACCTTTTTCATTTGTTTTTTTCTCCAATGCACCAAAAGAAAAAAGATTAAGCCAAAATTATATATCTATATATATATATTTTGATCTTGTATTGAAAAAATGTAATGGCTGCTTTTGAGAAGTGGACAGACAGGCTTTGATCAAACTCATTTCCCCCATACAGATATTCAGGCCAGCTTGGTGTCTGCTGACAGCCACACTGTCCAGTAGAGTAGAGTTTGCACAGTAAGTTCTACCAACCAAGCTGGGCCATTCGGGCTTCATCCACTGGAGGGGAAAGTGGAGTAAAACGGGACGAATATTTCTGAGAATTTCCTGACGTGTTGGTGCAGATCAGACAGACAGACCCATCTCAAGTGACTTTGGTGGGAGGAGGTATGTGTGTGTGTGTGTGTGGGTGTGTGTGGGGGGGGTCACTAATGCGGAGTATTGCACTTTCTGAGTCGTGTGTGTGTGTGCATGCGTGCGTGCGTTTGTGTGACACAGTGAATGTGTACGCACCCCACTTTCTTAACAGGGAGTGTAGAATTATGTGTGTGTTAAGTGCCATGGTGGGTGAGTCTTTATAAAATCTATTGTTCCTGCTTCACAGGTATCTTGTAATTTTTAAAATATCAATATGTTGTAATGGAGATCAACAATTTACTGACAAATAGTGTTGCTTTTAAAGAGATCTTAAAATTTCAGTGGCAGTCGCTGCCTCGTGGCGAGGAGGCAGACTCTCAATCTCGGTGGCAGTCCCTGCCTCGTGGCGTGGAGGCAGACTCTCAATCTCGGTGGCAGTCCCTGCCTCATGGCGTGGAGGCAGACTCTCAAACTCGGTGGCAGTCCCAGTCTCGTGGCGTGGAGGCAGACTCTCAATATCGGTGGCAGTCCCTGCCTCGTGGCGTGGAGGCAGACTCTCAATATCGGTGGCAGTTGCTGCCTCGTGGCGAGGAGGCAGACTTTCAATCTCAGTGGCAGTCACTGCCTCGTGGTGAGGAGGCAGACTCTCAGTACCTTTGACTGGTTTTGTTCGCTTCTCTGCTCTTTTTCAGACAAGCCTTCTGATGATCAGCTCCTATGCTTTGAGGAGCAAAAGACAAAATAAACTGATGTTTCCAGTCCCTCTCCCCTATATCAAACTGCAGTGAATCCAGCACCAAACACCATGGGCTGGTTTCAGCAGTTTAAGTTCCTGGAGAAAAATGTTGCACTGATATGTCAATTTTCACTTGAATCTAGTTTTTCACATTTTAAACAAGCAGGATGAAGACAATGAGATGTAAAAATCCAAGAAAGAATACTTCTTTAAAGGATTCTGTAGTTTGAGAAGATTTGTGAGTGTGTGTCTGGATGTCTACCTGCTGAACCTCAGAGAGACACCAAGGTCCCTCACCGTATGTCAGACCCCACATTTAACCTCAGTTTTTGTATGATTTACACAATCATGATTATCCCCCTGAGAGGCCTAGTTCAATCCAGCACCCCTGGGATATGGTCAGGTTATCACAGGTAAACTGTTAAATTGTCAGATTTTCTGCCAGGTGTATGGGAGAAGGCTAAATGGTGATGTGTGTGCTTGTGTAACAGTGAATGAGGTTTGGATGTGTGTGCTTGTGTAACGGTGAATGAGGTTTGAATGTGTGTGCTTGTGTAACAGTGAATGAGGTTTGGATGTGCTTTCGGTGCTTAAATATGTGGATTAGGGTACGGGATAAAGACTAGAAAGGACACCCAGCTTCCTTTTGGCTGTTAAAGCTCTTCTCTCTTTATCCAATCAGTGATGTTGTGTTTTTTCTGTATTTGTAAATCTAATTTTTTATCTGCTCGAAGGAAAACAAACCGTCTTAAAGTTAATGAGCTGTGAATTAAGCCTGAAAGATGGAGAACAGCGGAAGCGGGAGTCTTTCCGTGCCGCGTGGACTTCCAGGTTTCATGTGTTAGATGAGAGTACCGTTTACCTCAAATGGGAAAACCCTCTCATCATGTGTGGGGAGGGTGTGGGGGCTGTTTCGGTCTTAGGGGACACTGACTCCCTGGAAGGAAGTGGAGGAGTTCTGGCCGTGCTTAGAGATTCACTAGAACCCTCTGCTGCACTTGCAGTTTTCCATTTTAAATGAAGGGTCTCGATACAAAGAGGAAAGATGGGGGGCAGATCCAGAGCAATCCTAGCAGCTCGTTTACACTGCAGGGTGTGTGGCCCATCCTCCTCTCTGACGACACTATTCATTTAAAAAGCTGTAGCACTTCTGTCCCAAAATAAATGCCTTTCGTTTGAATATTGAGTTCCTGAGAAAAATGTATTAAGGCTTTGTGATTATGAATGGAGGAAGGGCTGATTCAAAATGTATTTCTTCTAAATTCTAGCATCACTCTATATATAATGTACACAGGAATAATGTTTTTCTTATATAATGGTGCTATTGTGCCCTTGCCTTAGATTTTTTTTTCCCTGGTGACTGACAGCTAAAACATGGACTAGTGACTCAGTCACATAAACATTTTATTCCCATATGAAACTGCAGTATGGCTTTATAATTGGGTCAGTCTCACCAAATTCACACCCATTTTGTTTTCTTTTGTGTTCTTCAGAATATGGTTTGAAAAATCAGTGTAGATATAGTATTTTAACTGCTGTTGAGTAAACTTCTAATGCATTTTGAGACTGTGTCAAACAATCTCATTACTGTAACTGTAAAGTGTTCAAAGATAAAATATTTATGGAGCTTTTAAATTAGCAGATTTGTAAATAGAAATCCAGAAACAGGCCTAGAAAATACACTTTTTAATTTTGTAATTAATTTTAATTTATTTCAGTACTGTAGCATGTTTTGAACCTTTAATTTTTAAGGTAGTTTTTTTGTTAAATTATCAGAGTATATGTATGAAGAGTACATTTCACTTCAGTGTGATATCAAGAATATTCCCAAAATATTCCTGCTTTAACATGATGGTTGTTGAGGTTACGGTAATGAGATGGGTTCAAGTTACAAATTTTCACCCCTTAAACATAACAGCCAGTATGTTTTGCTGTTAAAAATATTGTCAATTTATACAAAATAATTCAAGTCAAATCATCACAGACAGGTTAATAGTTGGTTTGTGAGAGTGACCCAATTAGACTGATTAACTGGTAAATTTGTGAAGAACACTGGTTCAGAAATTCTCTAGATTGCACAGAGCTAACAGGGATTAGCACAAGTGTTCTTGTTTGAGTCCTGTCCCAGCTAAACTACTGCTCCAAATCGGAGGCTGGTCAATGTGCATGGAGTCTCCCTGTGTGCTACCTGTGGCTTTTATGAATATTTCCTGATGATTTAGCAGTCATTCTGCATTGTTCTTAAACATGTGCCTGTAAATATGCTCAGTTCTGATACAGCTGGATAGCAGAAAGACTGTACTTGGCTAAACCAAATGGCACGTATAGTTAATGCACAAACTGCCAAAGACTGGAGTTTGCTATCAGAACACACGTGCCGCAGTGAGTCGCACTTACCCCACTCTCCTGAAATAGGTTTCTTGCTTCTACCTCAACGGAAATCTGTATCTCATAAACCCGAGTTGTGAGAATTTTCTGTGGCTTGGATGAAAGTTTCTTTTTTCCTGAGTTTTGACGTACGAGTGAGCCTGGAAGACAAAGACAGTAGTGGATTGATGTTATCTTCAGGCATTGAAACAAGGTCACTGTGGTTGCTGCAGATGGGTTGATTGGTGCATCTGACTCAAAAAATATGATTGATACTAATTCAAACTGACCACTTAAATAAGATGCCTTCTAAAACTTCAAATTTAAACATTGGCCATTAAATTAGTTATTTTTATTTTTTTCCCATAGATAAAATGTTTTATCATAGAGGTATGATCACCTTTGTTCAGTTTTCCTCTTGGAACAAGGGCTAATGATTCTCTTCAGATGACCCTTTGATTTACATGTTAGTTAAAAAAATTAGTGGAGTATAAAAGCATGTTTGCACACAACACGTGACACGTTTGGATCAGATGAGATCCGAGTCACTCCGTGTTCCTCCTCACAAGCTTCTTGGCTATTTGTGTGCAACATCGTGAAAGCAGTTAGGCCAGTGTAAAACGTAACACTGTTACACTGTAGCAAGAATGAGTTAATAGTCTGATTGATTTCATGGCTAACCTACTTTGATGAGGTACCAATAAAAACTGTTAAAGCTAAGTGTTACATATTTACAAACAATTCTAGGGATTTTTTATGAGATGGCTGAACAAATTGCACTATCCCACCTGGGTGGGGGGGTTAGCTCTTAGCTGTGAGATTCATGGCATTTTATGCAAGCAGATCCAGTTTCATAGGCTTTCTCTACTATGTAGTGACGCAGGTTCTGGACTGTAGGCAACCTAGATGAAGACAAATTCTGAATGCTAACTCTCACCACTGGGCCTCCAGCATCTCAACCATCTCAGCCCCGTAAAATTCCACAGGAAAAATTATGGCAAATCAGCTTTGGAGAAGGTCAAGTTTGGTTAGCAATGTGAACTCTGTGTGTTTGACACGGGACACAGAAAGTAGGGGTTTCATGTTGCTTTGTTGCATGTGCGAACATTTTTTTGTTGCACAATGATCACCTTTGTCTTTACTTTGGATTTGCAGTGTAGGTCTTTAAAATGGTCAATAGACTCCATATCCTCCTTTTCAGAATACCGTGTACAGAAGATATTTTGTTACAGATGTATACAATTCCAAAGTGCAATATATCCTCTACCATTTTGTGGTTTGTTTTCTCCCAGATTTCTCGTTCTGTATTGCAAAGTATATTTGTGTTACGCTTTTATCATCATTAATGAATTCTTTTCTGTGAATGGTATGAATTGCTTTAAATACATTTAAAGTATAAAAAACTACTGCAGAGCGTTTGTATATGTACTATACTGTAATTAGATATATTTGTGTAACGAGAAACTACTGTAAGTTTTGTACTGTATGGCAGAAAGTCTATTCCAAATAAATATAAATCAGCTTTACTTTTTGTGACATTGAAATATGTTCATTGCACTTGCTGCCCTCCTTCCTACTGGTGCCTCAGTAACCTATGGTCGAGGCTCATCAGTGGTTTTGAAAGAGCAATTGCTGACAAACCATGATCAAACTTTAAACGATAGCAGAGCTTCGTGTCAATGTGTTATTCACGCAAGTCATAAAAACATTTAGTGTGATTGATATTTCTAACTAATTCAAATTTTTTTTAATCAGGTTCCCAAACTAGCAGCCAATAGTGTAATAATGTAATGTTTTTAATACATTGATTGTAATTATAACATTATTGGCTGCTATAACCTATTACATTATGCATAAAAAAAGTAATGTTTTTGATTCAGAAATGTTAGATCTTTGATAAGTTATTACATTAAGACTGGAAAAATAATGTTATTGGCAGACATTACTGGCTGCTACACATCTTCTCTGGCCTCAAGTCTTAGCCAGACATTAGTAATGAAATTAATCAAACTATAATCAAACCAAAGGATCAGCAACTCCCTCATATGTAGATTATGTTGGCACAGGCAGACTTTCGTCAGCTCCATTAGTGCCATTTCAAGATGAGCACTAGAAAATGGGAAGTTCGGTTCTTTTGTCCTAAAGTAAAAATAACTTAAATCCTACACACCTCAGATATCGCTGTACTCAGACAACACCAATACAAAACTTTACCAACAGTGTAAAACACTCCCAATAATTTGGTCAGAACAAGCAGCTTCAAGGTCTAGGTGTCATTTATTCTCAAGCTTTCCTGTAAATGTGCACAGCATCTTCGAAAAGATCAGCATCACATTGGCTTTGGAGGAGCTCTTGGTGCGACACCCTGCGGAGGGACAGAGACAAGTCGTCAGTTTCCCTCACATTAACATAATGAAGTAGAACACTGCAGAAGTACTCATTCTAGAAAGAGAAATTCTAATACTTCTAAATATTCTTTGTCTAAGATAACAGCTTGCCTTTCAATTTCATCAAAACAGTTTAAAATGTGGGCACAAGTGCATTTCAAGTGAACCTGCACAGGAGGGCCAGCCGAACTTACAGTGGGCCTGAAGCGTGGAGGTGGGGTGCGGTCCTTCCGAGCCTCTCGGGAACGGTTCCTCACCACCTTGCTGTGAATGGCACAGCTTACACAATAGTGAAGCTTCACATACAACTTCGGCAAAACATAGGCTGTGTGGGAGCAGAGATGGAAGAAACAGTGCGTTACAAAGCCATCAGCATTCAGAGATCGCAAAGGATAGGAGGGTCTGCATGCAGCCAACTCTCCATTTTTGGGGACGGAACCTAAAACCTCATGATCACAGGTCAGTATCTGCAAGCTTAATCCATCCACCACCCAAAATGCTGATCCCATCAGGTAACTTCATTTCGCCCTCGTCCTACATTGATGCTGCTTAATTAGTCATCTAAACGTAATAATACACACCCTACAGCAAACAACAAAATCTCAAAAATGATTAATTAAACTTTAATCTTCAGAGTAGCCGCACAGTCGCAACCCCCCGCACTTACAGTCAAAGACACTGGCCTCGGAGATATCTCTGACGGCCGCAGCCTCCACGATGTTCCGGATAACAAACTTCTTAATGGCCTTGTCCTTCGGGACACAGCGGGCGCAGTTGGTGCAGCGGATGGGCTGGACGTGGCCGCGGCCCTTCTTAGCGCGTCCGTTGTTCCTTCTCTTCTTGGTCTGAGGAGACAAACGCGGCGGCCCGCCGGCGTTAGCATCGCCCGCAATGAGCAAACACGCGCATTTCTACCAACAGCAGTGAACAGGCTTTACACACGGAAGTCACATAGAGCGCGGTATTCACTTACATATCAAGCATAGTCACATTTACAGTCTATTTAGCACGCGGCACAGTATTTACTGAAGCTAACGTGAGTTATCCCGCTGAGGCCAAACGAACTCGCCCCACACGCGTGCTACCTGACGAGTAGCTAAGGAGCTATCTTAGAATTAACATTACGTCACCCCTGAAGTACTGGAAACCTCATGGATAGGTGCTATTAGGTTTTATTTTGTTAAAGATGAGAAAGGGAAAGTAAGGTATATGTCTGATCAACGACATAAGACCACTTTCGACACTCCTGTACAAGACTGCCTTACACTCACCATCTTGAACAGGAGGCTGGAAAGAGGACCGTAAACCGCAGCACCGACCTTTTTATACTGCTATTATTCCGCCGACGAAATCTGGTCTTAAATAGTGGAGAAAATACAATCAGCTTAATTTAGAAAACTGCCAGATATATTTATGCGACTTCTGTGTGAATTTTCTCTGTTCTCAAAAATATATTTAGCTTATAACAATATGTAGAAGGACTATTTTATCGCGGATGGATTACTACAACCTTTTGCTACCCCACAGTACACTGCGTGCGACCTTTTACCATAGAATTCACTTTTAAATCAATGAAATGCAAAGTAGCTCGAACAAACTTATTTCAGGTTTCATATGAAAGTGCATGAAATTGGGCTAAATTACACCCAAAACTCCAGAAATATATGGTCTTGAAAATTACTGTCACCTAATATTATTATTATTATTATTATTATTATTATTATTGTTTACAGTTTTTACAATTATCTAGAGCGGCGTTGTATATAAAGTCTACAAAACGGGTATTTAAAGTGAGTTTGGTTGCACTCGTCACTGATATAATCGGGAATTTGCCTCTACAGTAGTGGGTTTCCTTTAACCATGATGCTCGTTGCTAAGAGACGCGGTGTAAACAGAAGCGAGCGACTGCCTGGTTTTAAGGTAAGCAGTTAGAAACCCACCTAAATGCTGAGTGTATTCGGATTTAGTGAACATTTAGTTACTGCCGTGACGTGGTTGGATTTGAGAACATAAGTTAATGTACTATCTTGTAAGAAAGAACTAGACGTTTATGACACTGGAATATGTTTCCAAATGTGGAAGTAACAAATCCAATAGAGATTTAATTAGGCAAATGTATTAGTTAAAAATGCAATACTTTTTATGTAGAGATAATGCTTTGATTTCAGGTAGTTTATGGACATCTAACTAAGTCTGTTTTAGGATCCTGAAAGTATCCATTAAAAAGGAAGGAGAAGTTGTGGACAGCGGAGCTTGGGTAGTGGAGCCATGTTGAAAGGAGCAAAAAGGGTAACCAAGGGGAAGAAGGCAGCAATGACGGAAGAAGAAAAAATCCTATTCATGCAGCAGAGAGCTTTGGCAGAGGAGGACATGGCAAAAAGGAAAGAGGACATGCTGGCCCAGTTCCTTAAGGTGGGCAGCCTTATTACTGGTGCACAAGTCTGATACAGGGGAGGATCAGACATACTTCAGATGTATGAGATTATTAAATCCATCCATCCATCTATCCATTTTCTGTACCCCTTGTCTTAATATTTTTTTATTATCATTATTTTAAAGAGTTTGTCCCATAAAATGTGCTTCTGTGGGGTGCTGGACTACTACATGTCACCCAGTCAGTTTTCCTTCACAACACCCCTCAGGACAAGCTGCAGAAGGAGGAGAGGAACAGCGCAGTGAACCGGCTCAAGCTGACCCAGCAATGGAGGACGGTGCTGAGGAAAGCCCGTGCCGAGGAGCTGCACCGCGATGTGGACGTGCTCAGCCAGACCTTCGAGAGGATCCTGGATCACAAGGACAGCATCGTCAAGGTCAGGGAGACCGGCTCCCGCCTGGCCTGTGCATGCGCTTAGGTGCTGCGCCCGTGCTGATAGGCTCTCTGCGTGTCACGCAGTCCCTGGTGAGTGACCTGATGGAGGCGGAGCAGCAGTCGTCCTTGGCAGTGAGCTCTCACCTGCGGTTTGTGGACCAGCTTCTGGATCTCCACAAGGCCAGGCTGGAGTCGCTGCAACAGACCTGGGCCAATGAGCTTGAAGGGCTCAGCAAGGAGTTTAACGCAGAGAGGTGTTGCCCTGTTCTTTGCTTTGCATGGGCAGTAGGGCTTACTGAGGAATGCTGTGGCACATGACCTGATCATAATCGCTAATCATATTACTAAACATTCCTGCTATTTATGTGCATAAACACTTTGGTACCATGAAAAGTGGTTCTTACCCCTGACCCTGGCGAAACACTGTGAAATTTGCTGTTTTTTCCCAACCTGCCTCTTAATTGAAAGGCTTATTAGATTCCGTGAAATGATCACAATCAACGGCGTAGGAGGCAGTTTCATATTGGAGGGGGAGGTGGTGGGACGGGACACACAACTTAATAATTTACATACTAAGGTTTGTTTATTGGGGGGCGGTACATATCTCCTTCAGTTCCTAAGCCCCTGATCATGTTGTTCTATCTAAGTAGTACCCAGTTTTTCAGGGTATATAACAGTATTCAAACAATTCTATTTTAAATTCATTTGCCACTGTAATAATCATCTAAGGGCCAACACTTTGGATAAATATCTTTTCATGTTTTTGTTTCTTAGAATATGCACACTTCCAAAAATGTTAGATTAAAATATGTAAATAAAAGGAATCTCAAGCAACAGATAGGGTTCAATCGACAGCCAGCAGCCTGGAAAAGTTGAGATGGAAGCAAAATGGTTAGCAGGGTCCTCCTGGTCTGTGGTGGAGAATCACTGAACATCCCTATGCTCTGTTTTGTAGGGTGCTGCTCACATCTCAGCACCAGGCAGAGTCCACATATCTTCAGGATGTCAGGTTTGCCATGGATGATCACTACCGCAATGTGTACCGAGAAGCCCAAGATGACTTCTACAGCACCTGTGATGACGTTCGGAACCAGGTACACCCAGCCGGATGAGGCGAGTGAGGAGCATGTGTATCGATGGCCGTAGGGCTGCGCTTCCAGTGTTTACGTGGTTTCGAACATTCAGTGACTAAAGCCACATAATTAAACTTAAACCCTAGAATGCAGAGGAGATGCAGATGATCCAGCATCAGCAGAAAGGCACTGTGCAGAAGCGGATGGAAGAGCTCGAGCAGGAGCACCATAGATATTTAAAGGCCACGGAGAACCAACAGGTCGCATGCAATTCACTGCAGGCCAGCGACCAGCAGAGTGCCCAGGAAATAGAGGAGCAGATGAAGAAACTGCGCAAGATACAGGTCCATGGTGGGGATGCATCAGGGGGGCTGTGGCTGTCATGGTCAAATTATCCCAGTGTTGACTTCAGCTTCAGTTTAGACGTTTGCGAACCCCTGCCCTAGATCAGCCATCTTGGTCCCTGATGATGTGCAGTTTCAGGTCTGCCTGACAGTGTGCCTGATGCTGCTCTGACCCTCTAGACCAAAATCGCAAAATTGCGGGCGCAGCTGAGCTCCAGACAGGGGGAAAGCACACTGATGGCGCAGGACCTGCGGGCAGCCAAGACAGACGTCCTCCTGCAGGCCCAGCAGCTAATGACCCGGCTGGGCTGCACCCGTGCAGCGGAGCGGCGGCGACTCACTGACCTCACCGTGCGCAGCAATGCTGCGGCAAAGACCTTACGGGGCGTCATAGAGAAGGTGCCACCATGCTTGTTTGTCTGATGTTACATTAATGAAAGAAAATCTACTGCACAGTCTTAAAGCAGTAGATTAATAAATAGGGCACTGCATTAACAACACGAAGGTCATGGGTTCAAATCACAGGGAGCATATGTGAGCCTTTCCACTATAACAAAGCACTCTGGATAAAAGCGTCCAAGAAATGACTGTAAATGTAGTTACGTCTTTGTTAAGAGCCTTGAGGCATCAATGTTAGGAAAGGTGATATTGAAAAATGAGTTGGTTTTAATTTACTTTGTCCTAACTCATATAATCTGGATGAGGAGGTTCATTACTCCAATTACTGTGATGCAGGGTTTCCCAACCCAGTCCTCAGGGTCCCCCATTCGGTCCACATTTTTGAATCCATCCAATTAATAATGCTGAATACCTGATACGGTTGTGTTGGGACCTGAAAGTCAACAAAAATGTGGACTGCATGGGGGAACTCGAGGACCGTGCTAAGAAACGCCGCTGTAAATAGTTCTCTTGCGTCGCAGACCTGTTTTAAAATCGTAAGATGGGACGAACACACTGTGTGTCTGCCTCAGGGGGAGAAGCTACTGCGTCTCTCAGAGATGTGCCGCAAGCTGGAGACGGAGCAGGAGAAAGTGCTGCCTTTCTACAGCTGCTCCCTGGGCGCTGAGGAGAGCCTGGGGGGAGGTGGCAGCGTGGAGGTGTCCACAGAGCTCGCCAAGGTGATTGAGCATCAGCCCTTTGCCGCCTTGTTTTAGATCTCACCCATTTTACCAAGGAGCAGGACTTTGTTTGTAGTTCCTGTGTGTTCAAAGAAACAGATACAATAGGAACCGTTTTGTCTGAGAAAGCTAGTTAGGATTAGCATCTTAGATCGGTTTTCTAAGACCTTTTGGTCACTGAGGGTTGTGCTGATCTAGCTGTATTGAGGGAAGCTTCAGTAAGAGGCAGGTCACACACCACATGGGGACAATGTATCTCTCTACACACAGAGGTGGGAAATCGAACCTTCAGCTCCATACCTCACCCACCTGTCTTACGTATCTAATACAGACTGTCCCTGACTTATGACTGGACTCCAGGTTGTAAGTCAAAATGAATGCATGTCGGAAAATAGGATAATCACATTTTTAGGCGAGAATGTGACAGTCGTGCTGCTATATACTACTGCATGCCATGCAGTGTGTACTAGGTAGCGTTCAGCTTCCGGGCATACAAATACACACTTACTTAGGCCTAATTTAATAATAAAATACTTCAGTACCAGTCTCACAGTCTGTAATAGGTACTCGGATGCCTTGCCAGTACTGACCCATGAGAGTTTGGTTACGACTTTCTCTTCTCCTCCATGGTTGCCCCCCACACCCTCCTGCGGACCAGGCCATGCAGGATCATTCGGCCCTGGAACACTTCTGGCAGCGCTACAACAAGGCCCAGCTGGAGCGCCTGTGCTTGGAGCGCGAGCGGGCTGAGCTGAGCCAGGAGAACCAACGCCTACGGCTGCTCCTGCGCCAGTACCTAGACAGCATCTCCGTCAATGACGAGCTCCATCTTCAACAGCGCCCCCTCCTGGTGGTCCGCCAGCCCACGCTTGCTGTCCTGGGCGACGGCCGTGGGAAGCGGCAGACCGTCGTCGAGGCAGCCCATGCCATGAAGCACACGCTGTGAACCACTGGGGGGCGTGGTTCGGCTGCCAGGATCCCATCTGCGCAGCCCCCGGAGGAATAAAGGGCCCACTCACATTTTACAGCATGACAGCAGCTGGGCACAAAAGCAGCACATTACAGCTCATACATAAATAATACAGCCTTTACAGCACACAGCCCTCAGACACACCGTGCCCCACATCCATCCAAAACCACGAGTCATCAGTAAACACACGGGGTCCGAGCTTCTCAATGAGAGACGCCAGCCTTGTGCTCTTTGGAAAGCACTTTATTTCTTCTTCTGCTTGCCCTTCTTGTCCTTGACTTTCTTCTTCCCGGATTGCTGGGCGCCGGCCTTTTTGTAGAGGTAGAGCCCCACCAGGCCCAGCAGCGAGGGCACCAGTGCGAGGCACACCAGCGGGAACACATCATTCACCAGCTTCTGCCAGGGCGTCTGCTGGCTCAGAGACACCACCTCCACCTCGAATTCCAGCGCCGTGTCACCTGTGGCAAAGGCACAGCTGCTCGGACTATTTTTTTAAATAGGAAGCGTGCATATAGGGACATCAATAGCTGTTATCATGCTTGTGTTACATGCGCCCACTTTAAACTGAGACATGCATTAGGCCGTGTCCTTGATCACTACCGCCCCCTACTGTCCAATATGTCACATAACGACAAGCCCAACATTACCTGGGATGGTTGGAGGATAGCCACGCTTTCCATAGGCAAGATGAGCTGGTATTGTGGCCTTGATTTTTTGTCTTAGGGAGAAAAAAACTGAAATAAATAATGCATATTCAAAGGAAGTTGGTTATTTTTTCCTTTAACTCTGTACACAAGGCTGGTGAAAATCCTAAGCAGGATGCCAGTCTATCACTGAGCACACACATAATTACACACTATGTAATTTAGAGACACTAATTCACCCAAATGTATGACTCTGGACTGCAGGAGTTAACTAGAGTACCCAGGAGAAACCTGCACAGCACAAAAAAAACAACTTCCACATTGGTGGGACTCATATCCCTAAACATAGACGTCTGCGCCAAAAGAACTACCCACTGAAGCATCGAACGACTTATGGTTAAATCAGAACTCACCCGACGCAAACACCGATAAGACTCTGCTCCAGACCTGAGGGGGTGAAATGTAAAATCTGCACTTAAATGGGTTTAACAGTCGCGTTAGTGATGTAAATCAACCAGAAAGCAACTTTGTGAGATTAGCACAGTTCATGTACCTGGAATAACCGTCCTTTTCCCCAATTCCACAAGCAACGGGTCCCGGGACAGAGAGGAATCTATCACCTTTCCATCGGGCAGCCTGCCCTGGAGGCGACAGTCAAACGCCGAGCAGGCATGAGCGCTATTCACTGCACACTCCACCAGAGCAACAGCATAACTGTCTCAACTTCAAATAGATAAAAGATGTGTTCTATACAATTACGGTTAATTTCGGCTAGTTATATGTATTTCCAATAGCGGGGGATATAAACGAAGGTATATTTTATTCTGCATGTGTGCCATATATGCCCAAGAGCGGGATATTGCGTGTGAAAGGCCGCCCGCACGCCGCGACTGCTGACGTGTTGCTCCGCCTCCGACAAACCCAGCAAAGTGGATGCGTGTTTTTCAGCTCAACAGGTTTAAAACCTAAGGTCCTTACATTTACAAAGCTATCATTCTGAATAAGTCTGGCAATGGGAGAAAACATCTGCAGGAACTGTAAGCGCTGCCCGTTATTTTTTGCAGTACTACGCTGGAAAGGTGAAGCTGCGCGTATCGGAGCGGACATGCCTTTCGCAGGAGCCGAGTGTCAGACAAACTCCGATCTCCTTCCATACAATCGAATTACAAATGCGTCGTAAAGGCATTGAAATGGTTCCAATCAATATTGCATTTGTGTGATTTTGACGATTTCCCCTGGTCTAAATGAATGGTGCAAGTTAGCGACGGATGACACGAATCGTCGCGTATGGGCGACGGCTCCGCAGACAGACAGGGGGTGAGGGACAGTAAGAGCCAAGCTGTGTTTCATCTTCGGGCAGATTTGTCTCACGGTGTAATGGATCTGCAGCGTGTCCCCCATCTCCGACACTCTGTCACAGCTTTCTGGCATCACCTTTAAAACATTTAAATCACAGGGAATTAAACATTTAAACAATTTATTCAGTCGAAAAAAACCTTATGGATATTCTGTATATGCTTGGAAGTTAAGATGGAAAAACTAATTTTTCAAAAATATATATGGTCTAAAATATAAGCTTTTGAACACGTTTTTCCCTTGTGGGTGGTTACTGTGCGTCTCGTCTGTAACCCACGTTTGCAAAGGGCTTACGTGTACAGTGCTGCCCGGTCTTTTCGACCATCGGCTTTAAACTTAAAACAAAAAGAAAACTTGGGATTACTTACCAAGGTGTCCACCATAAGCTCCTCAATTGCATTTTGCTCCTGCCCCGAGTCTTCGGCTGCGACTAATGCTGCAGCAACCAGCCAGACTAGGAAAACCCAAGTCTTCATTTTCATTTTTATGTATATATATATATTCAGAGAAAAAAAACTTTCAGGAAGTTAAGCAAGGCTTTCTAGGAATATTTTTAGTATTTGCTGAGCCAAGTAATGGCCCAGCGAGGCGCATACGAAGGTCCAGGTGAAACTGATGTGGCCAAAGCAGGCGACGGAGGTTAAAGCTGATGTGTTATTATAGCACGACGATAACGGGGCAGCCGCCACATGAGCGCTCCCCACACCTGGATCCCGGAGTCCCGCCCGGACATTCCGCCAGCGTCCCACAAGCCCCTCCCGACTGCAGTTAACAATGCACCGTCAGGGGGCGCCCTTAGCCTGCGCCCTATCGAGGGATTGAGTGACGCATCTTCCCCAAGTAAAAGGTAAAAATAGCCTACATAAATACATATAAATATATGGTAAAATGTACCCGCGTTTACGATGGAAATACAAGATAAAGACATTGCCTCTATGTCGAGATAAAACGTTACAGACAGAAATAACTGCTTAAAACGAATAAATAACAAAACAACAAAAAATAAAATCACAAATTAGAACAATAAATTACAAATCAGTGTATTACGATAATTAACATTGGGCCATCTAAATAAAATGAGCATAGCTAACTAATCCAAAATTATTTTGGCCTATTTGGATGTTTTTTTCCTGCAATGTTCTTCCACTGCATTGATCTGAATGAAGTATATCAACCAACTGGTGTTGTTCCAGCTTGATTATACAAGAATTTACCGTTGAAAGTTACTACTTGATTTAACGATCAAAAGTGCGCCCATTGTTCATATTGGCCCTTCGCTGTTTTTAGCAGAATCATAACGCAAACACTAATCATTATTGCACAAACGAATGACCTTGTATACTATATATACCTCTAAGTTGGTACATTTAAAATATGATAAGAATCCTATATAAATGTACGAATCCCATTGTTTTATCTGTTTATTTTTCTGTTGGATACTGTTTCTGTTTTCTTTTGCTTGCGGTTTGATAACTACAAATCTCCACTAGGTGTCAGCAGATACTCGGTTATTGTACCTGAGTCTTTTTCAATATGTATTATCGATTGTCTGGAGCCTGAAGGCTCTGAATTGTGAATTGTGAAAAAGACCTTCAAGTTTAAACATGGATACAGTATTCTTTGTATTGCGAATGCAAACCGCCAGGCATAGTGGCAGGATAGGCAAGGCAGGCAATAGCATTCACTGTTTGAAAAAAAGGTACCAATTTGTACCTTTTGAGGGTACAATTATTTGTCACTGGGGTTATACCCTCAAGGACCCACCAAACTGTACCCTAGCTGTAGGTAAATGTACCTTTTAAGACACAGAAGTAGACTCTGAGGAACGTTTTTTGTATCATTGGGGGTATATCAATGTTGTTTGTACCTTGGGGAACAAATCTGTACCAGAACTGTACCCTTTTTTCTGACAGTGTGGTACATTTCAATGACAAATCTGCTACACTGTGCATGGGGGTGAACTGGAGAGTCCTCAGAGTCCCTAAAATCACTTCTGGTACAACAACAAAGCAGCACCCGGGAGGTGCAGGGGGGCTAAGAGATGTGTTGTGCTGAGAGCTCTACATGAGAACTTAGGGTTGAGTATAGGCCACTGAAGGCGCTAGGGAAGTTTCTGTTCTGGAAGCGATTATGGCGCTGGGTGTTGAGGCGGCAGACATAAGCAGACCTATCTGGAGCGCCGGCTGACTGGTGGAGCCAGTGGCTCGTGTGGTTGGTCGTCCTCAGTGTCGCTGAGCAGGGGGAAGAGGTGGGACAATGGAATGTGTTTCTGACAGGGTTTGGCAGTCCGCACTTCTGAGGAGCATTCAGCAGCTCCGGTGCAGGAGCACCCTAATGGGAAAGGTGACCACACTTTCAATTCACACACTCCATGTGTGCAGATCTATATTCTTGGGTGGTCTGGCTTGGCACCTTCGCACAATGGGGAGCAAAATGACTTGGAATGTAACTGGTGTTCCCTGTCACCTGTTTGTGTGCCTGCGCTTGCCTTATGCTCTGATTCTGACCGCTGAGCCCTGTGTGTGTGTGTGTGTGTGTGTGTGTGTGCGAGATGGTGGCCTCCACGCGTGCTCCTACAAACCGATCTGCCCACAAACTGCATCACATAACATTCCTCTCCCCATGTGTCAGAAGCAAAGCCCCAGCCCACTCTTTCTGTAAAACACAACCGGCAATTAAAAACCAAGAGGCTGACAAGTTCCTCCCCTCTTTTGGAAGATTGTTTGGTAGACTTGTTTGAGACATTTTTCTGATTTCTAATCCTAAATGAACACTGGGCCTAGAATTATGGATAAATGGAATTAGTTCACAGTATGGAAGTATGGAATTAGTATGCAATATGGAAATATGGAATTAGTACACAGCTTTTCTGCTGAGCAGTTTCTTGTACTGGCAGAACAAATGTAATTAAGACAAGACGTGCTGTACCTAAGGATGGTTGTTTGGAATTAAAACTATGCAGAATTTGCGAGCAACCCAGGTCAGTAATTGGAAATGGTCAGGAAGGACCACAATGAGTCCATGTTTTATTTTTAATGGAACAATATACTCACGCAACCACCCAGCTTGTCTGCCGTTGTTGTTCTTCGATCTGCGTCGCGTCAGTTTACCTACCCCATTTGTCATCGTTTGACCTAATATTCCTCAGACTGCTCTGTCCTCTGCAGAAAACAATTAATTTGGCTCATATAATAAATCCTTGTAAAAAAAAAAAAAAAAAAAGGAATGGCATTGTGACATTAATGTGTTTTGGTTTGTGCATTTCCTCTTTATACTTATTTTTTCTATATTGCACACCTTTTGTATTTAGTTAGTTCTCAGTTTATAATTTAATTTTATGGCAAATTAAGGTAAAATGTTGCATCATAAATGGAACCAAATAGTTTGGGTTCCTAGACTTCCTGAACTCATTACTGCTAATGTCTGCATTATATTGGTTTCAAGGGCTGGGAATGGCAAGAGTTTGCAGGACATTTCAGGAGTGCTTGCCGTCGTACATGAATCCCTTCCCTGTGAGTAAAACCTCAGCAGTTGGCAGCAGTTTCCTCACAAGAAGAGGCAAAGTGACAAAGCAGAGCCATCCAAAATCAGCACAGTTATGCTCTTATCTTTTCATCACAGACCATCAGATAAATCCTGCTTTTTCGGTTTGTCTGTACATAGTGTATCATTCTTAAGAACAGGTCAATGTAGGTCAGTGACGTTAGTGTGCAGTTGTCTGGCAACATTTTTTGGTCAAAGTGAGCAAACCATATCACATTTAACACATATGTCCTTATTTCTTTCCTTCTGTGATAATATTAAATTATTGTGAAAAACAGAACAAGATAGCATACTTTCCAAATGTATTATTCACAGCCATCACATTTCCTACAAAGTATAAATTTGATCTAAATGTCTAAGTTCAACTTTCATGTTTTGAATGAAAACGTATCCTTGTCTTCACCTAACCTGCTCCCAGCAGAGAAGATCAGGCCTTGCCCTCTGTAGTCTGTAGCAATTTCCACTGAGGGAAAAAGCATGCTTACACTTATAGGACAATGTACTGGACCCTGAGCACTGGAGCACTGGACCCTGAGCTCCCTGGACTGGGACAGTTCCAGTTTTTCCCCCAAAAATCACAGATAAATTTTTGACAGTTTTCAGAGATACCATTTTTCTGTAGGAAGATTCAGTTTGCTGCCACCTGCTGTCCTTCTACAGCAACACTGTGATTACAAAGGAGAGAATATAAGAAGTGAAAGAAATGCGGTTTCAGCAATATTATTCTGAGTGTTGTCATGGCATTACCACAGCTACTGCTGTCAACCACAGTGCCTGAGAAATAGCTGGTGATCTGGGATCACAAATGAGTTCAGGTATGGTACCGGTATCTTTGTCTTTTAAATGTTATGTGTGTGTTTTTTTATTTAAACGCATTTTTTATTTAAACAGTTATAGCTAAATATGCACTTTAAAGTGTGTTTTGCAAGTTGTATCTTGTGTATTCAGAATGTGCCCAGATTTTTATTTTACCCTTCTTTTGGAATTTGTGATGGGTTTTAAGTGAATGTTCTTAAGAATCCCACGGTCCAAACCAGCCTGGCCACCACAGATTAGATGCTAATTACAAAGCCAGTGTCATTAGCGGTTTCAGTCCAGGGTTGAATCACTTGCCATCGGACAAGTAAATAATTGCATAATGTTTGTAATGTTTGATTAACGGGTGTGTTATTTTAAATTTTGATTTCATTCCAGGCCTGTCCGCCTCTCTGTCTCACCCCCAATTCTCATTCCCCCAGCAGCTGCTTCTTACTTGCTTTCAGAATGTTGATGGATTTATAATTTATTGCAGCAACTGCCCCCCCACCATGATTTTGGGGTAACGTGTTAAAGATGGCTGTGTATGTATTCATGGTGGAACACAGACACACAGACCGTGAGTCTACACACACACACACACACACACACACACACACACACACACACATACACTCTTATTGCAGATCCCGGCTTGACTGTTTGCCCTCGATTCACTAACCGACACTCATTTTCCCATCCAGTCCAGAATAAATGACAACCCCGTTTCCCTGAATCTTCCAAGTGAGAGAAGTGCATTTTTCTCAATCTGGCGACCATGCGGGAGGAATTAACATTCTTTTTTATTTCTGAGATGGAGCAGTGAGGGCAGACAAAGGGCCCAGAGAATAACCCCAACCCACGTGATGGCAACAGTGAGGCCAGCCAGCAGGGGGCGAAGTTGCCGCGTCATGTGTAGGCGGAGTGATGTTTTGTCTGCCCAATGAAACGTCCATCAGACTGGGGTCTTTTGGTGGTCAGTGCAGGGTCAGAGCAACTGGTGCCCAGAGTCACTATTTATTAATCACTAATTGAGCTCATTAACACCGCGCACCCCACACCCTCTCGCACCTCTGTTCTCCTTTCATTTGTCTTCTCTCTTTCAACTGTTTTTTTGCACAAACTCATTCCCTCTTCAATTTCCGCTGGATTTCCTCTTCTGTTAGCACTCTTATTTTGCTGCCATCCATCTGTCCTTGTTCTTTCTGTCACTTTCTGTTTTTTTCCCCTTGCCCTGTCCCTGAATCGCTCTCCCTGGCTCCATTGCATCTTGGGAGTTCTCGACACGGAGCAATTAGGGCGAGACTCACAATGAAACGGCAAAAAGAAATGGTTATTTTGGCACAACAACATGATTTCAGAGTGCGAACCAAGATCTTAACTTCTGTTTCTCACACTTTATCTCCATCTCTGGATCCATTTTGCAAGTTTTCCACCCAGAAACTAAAACGTTTTTAATATCACCACTTCCTTGTTCCAGCTGAAGTATCTGTGCTATCATTTTTCATTTGATTTATTATTAATAATGCATTTCACTCTTAATTAGATTTGTTCTGCCAAGCTCATCCGCACTCACTAAGGCCTAGAAACCTCTGACTTGCATACCAGTCTGCTCTCAAAACCATTATGTCGACACACCAAATAACACAAACCCTAGCTGTGTAAATAAATACCTGAAAACCACACCTGGCTCAGTTTCTTTTTGCCCCTCTAACCAGTCAATCCACCCTTCCTCTTCTCTTATCTCGCCCCCATCTTTGGCCCAGTTTGGGTGTGAGAGTGTTAGCTGGCTGACCCGCAGCCTCTCTAGCGCCACCCTGTGGTTGGCCAGGAGGAATCAACTGGCCACTTCCAGACTACTGTGGTCAGTGTGGAGCAGGGGGAAGGGGTGGGGGGCACAGCCCTCGATTATGTCATTCATTATTTCTTTAATTTTTCTTACTGAGGTTAAATAAATGAAGCAAAGTACTTAGTGTTGTGAAAACAAATGTACAATAGAAACTATGAACATGGGCAGGGTGGGATTTTGCTGTGGTCTCCCCTGGCTTGGTGCTGATTCTACAGCAGAACTGGGGGAGGGTGTGTGAATTACCCCAAGAAAAAATGGGGGAGAAGAAATGAGGAAGGATGGAGGTAAAGACAAAGGTGTCATAGAGAAACCAAGTCAAGTAACAAACAAAGACACCTCACTTACAGCGATTAGGACCTACAGCAGGGGGACCGCTAGAGATTTTGGGCCCCATGAAACCACATGATATTGGGCCTAAAACCCAGACCCATCCAATTATATTCCGGTTTGAAAGGGCCCCTGTCTGTCTGGGGCCCTGGGACTTGTCCTGGCATTCTGGCGGCCCTGAGTGATCGTGTGGAATAGTCAAGACACGATCATCCTAGAAAATCACATTATAACTAAGAAGAAAATCTTTATTGAAAATATAGCCTTTTTAAAATTAATCTGTAATACTATAAAAGAAAACAACTTTCTCTACATCTTAAAAAGGAAGCATTAAGACATTCTAAAAGGAAACTCACAATAAATACATTTACACATAAAAAAAGGAATATCCAGTGTTCATAATACAGACAGGGTACAGCGCAGTGAATGAGGAGTCGACGTCATAAGAGAGCACCACACTCACTGCCTTCAGGGTTTATAAGACACGCTTGTTGTTTCTCCCATATTCTCAGTTCAATTTTTTCCCTGGGAGTCAGTGTGACATCGAGGGAAAGTTGTACCGTCTGTCACCGATCTACAGAGATCCTGGGGTTTTGACTTACAGAGAGAGTCACCCGAAATGCAGAAGGCAAAGATCTTCTGCTGGGATTCACTTGATCGTGTAAAGTTGCAAGCAGGTTTGCTCTGCCTTATCTGCGGGCCTTGGACTAATGTGTTCATCAGAATATGGCTACTGTACAAGAGGAGAGGCTTGATGATTATTAAATGGCACATACAGTGGCGTCGGAAGGAGTTAGACATTTGGGGGGGATGAATATCACAACATCGCCATGGACACACATGCAATAGTCAGGATAGAATGCGATTTGAGAAGACATTTAAAATAATGAAGATTTCATTTAAAATAAGACTAATACTGTTTAAGGTGCAGTTTCACAAGGAACTGATATTGGGGGGGGGGCGGGTGGCCCCGTCCCCCCTATTTCTGACGCCCCTGGGCACATACATAAATATGTGAAAAAATAAACCTGATACATTTAAATAGGTAGCTACATGCTATCAACATTTTTGAGCTGGTATACATATGCTGCCTGGTGCTAGTAAGAATTAGCATGCAGTCAAATAATACTTCATAGTGCAGTAAAGTACACAGTAGCATATGCTGGTTAAGGAGGACCAGATTACAGCAAAATCCAGAATCAAAGAGGAAAATGCGGTAAATTACAGAGGAGACGCATGGGCGGCCTGCCTTTGTTGGGGCTCCATCGTGGTGGCTGCAGGAGGAAAGCTCCGGAAAGAGTCCCATGAGATGCACGCCAGGACGCGATCCAAAAAGCAGCCGTCACGGGGAGTGTAGGGGAACCAAACGGTTAAAGGAGGCGCGGATGTGAGCGAGAGGGGCGCACATGTGAGTGAGAGAGGCGCTCACCACCAGTTTTAAAGAGGCATGCTTGTGGTTCCCCAGCCGCAGAAACATCTGTCAGACAACGTGTCCAGTTACAACTGCGCTCCCCAAATTGTGGGGCGTTGGATACAGGGGGATGGAAGGATGGAGATGGAGATGAGGAAAGGGTATGCAGAGGAAAGTCAGAGAAGCAGGGGCAAACATGCTCCTTATAAGGTTCGAACCCTTTACCAGGAGTCCATAGTGTAAATCAATTCCCTTTGTGGTCTTATCTCTCCCTTTCATGTCTTTTTTTCCCCTCCCAATTCAGCACCTCCCCCATGACTCCTCTCCTCCTTTAAGGTCCTCTGCTCCCTGCGTCCCACTTCTGTACTTCCTTGCTTCCAGCCCCGCCCCGCTTCATTGGCTCTCCTCCTTCCATCACCTCTCAGAGACACTGGTGCGAGATCCGTGTGCTGGTGCAGTTCAGGCAGCTGACATGACAGCACCAGTGGAATGTGCAGTGGCACCTCTCTACCACGCTCTCAGCGTGTGCCCTGTAGCCCCGCCCACAGCATAGCAGCTCGCACCCGTCCAGCCCTGCCGACGAACTGTTGCAGCTCCGCCCCATAGTGCCCAGGCTGCCTGTCTTCCTGTTGCGCGAGCAGAAACTGGGCGACTTCTCGAAGTAGACCAGGTCCCCGACCGAGGGAGGCTTGTGGGCGGGGTCTTCGGGCTCCAGGTGGTGCCGGCCGGCCCTGTTGGAGGCCCGGTTGCTGCCGCGGTTGGCGTAGACGACACACGAGGCTCCATCGAAGCGGTCCTTCAGCAGGTCGCTGACTGTGCGGAGGCCGGGAAGCCGCATCCAGCAGGTCCGCAGTGAGCAGGAGCCTGACATGCCATGGCATTTGCATTCCCGCCGCATCCCGGATGCCACCGTCTGCAGGGAGCATGTTACGTCCATTCTATGTGTGTCACATGACCATGTTGATGTTACAGATAAAAATTACGCTATGAGGGCAAAAAGGAATAAAATAACTGAACCCATAGATACCTCTTATATTTGGATGCTCCAATAATCTATAAATTATACTAACTCCATGTTACGTATACACTAGTGACCAAAATTGTTGAAATACCTAGCATTTTTGGCATTACGCTTTAAAAATTACTGCACGAGTACTGGCGGTAGTGTTTGCAAACAATAAAAGAATGTTTACAAATATCATACATTGGATGATTGAATAAGTAACTGGAGTAAATGCAATAATGTTCTGAAATTTCTAAAAATTAAGTGTTTCCACAAATTTTGGCCACTAGTGTAAATAAATACCACTGCATTAACAGGAAATCTGTTTATTTCTGGAAGCTTCCTTTGTTCCACTTGTATCTCATAGTGACAGCATGGGGCCTGCGAGGACCCCGGCAGGTGTGCAGCTCTTCTTACCGCCCTCCCCGCCTCGTTGTTGTGCAGGTTGGTGAGGTAGCGCAGGTCGCTGCCTCTCTCGCTGGAGTCTGCCAGCTCCCGGCTGAAAGCGCGGCCGAATTCCACGTTGTCGCTGCAGCCGCCCCAATGCCAGTCTGGGCCCCCGGGGCCGGGCCAGCGATGGTCACACGTGCAGGTCTCGATGGTCCCCTCTGAGCAGGAGCGTGCCACTGCGTGCATGACCCCAGCGCTGGTGATTGCAAAGATAAACGCCGTCTCCCGACAACCTGAACAAACATAAATATAAATAAACGTAAACATAATTAAAAGGATATTTTTACATTAATAATTTGTTAGTGTGAATATGCTCTGTAGGGGTGATGGCTGCTGTAGTGTGGTGACTCAGTCGGTCACATTGTTGCTTGTTTCTTGCAGGATTGGGGGTTTGAATCCTGCATTTGCTCTGTGGGGGCATGTACCCTGTAGCAATGAATCCAGTATGCATCCTCAGCCTAGTCCCCCCCCCCCCAGTATCCTGATAAGCCATTACACGCGTGTATGGATTTTACATTAAAAAATTGGGTATGCTCTGCCGACAGGGCCATGAAACGCAGGGTTTTACGCCAAGTCAGAAGTAGCCTGACCAGTATAAGTGGTTAGAAGTTGGATGGGTGGATGAAAACTTTTCCATTTCTTATGAAGTCAATTCAGTTAATTTACAAGCGAAGGGTTACATTAAAAGTCTTTTAAAATTCTCAGATTTTAGTGGCTTTTTTCCTTAGGCTAACCCTTATTTGAACCCCACCATGTTGCATCTAACCACTTAAATATATATATATATATATATTTACTTAAATTAGAAAAGGTTTTGAGATTAATTCTGGGGAAAAAAAAGGAAATGCTGTTTGTGTTTTTGCCCTCGTAACGGTTCTGGAGCTCTTTGTTTCCGTTATCTGTGCCCATGCTCCAGCAGCATTGCTATCCTCTGGCAGCTTCTCAGCCCTGAGTTCAGCGCTGGCTGTGGCTCTGGCTATGCATGGTTCGTGATTCTTTGTGATTTTATGGTTTCCCACAGGGGGACGTCACTTCATTCATTGGATCCAAAAGACAAGCTGCCCTGCAGAGATGATGACTTCCCACTTGTGTGTGTGTATGAGTGAGAGAGAGACCACCCCACCATCTATCCTACCTCACACCCTCTGCACTCTGGGGGATGCTTCAGATGTCAAGGACAGTGACTAGATTTGTACATATGGGCTCACCCCGGCTCACGATTTTGCCGAAGATAGCAGGGCCCTGCGTGGTTGGGCAGTTCCACCGCCGATTACGAAACTGCCACTGGCACTCCTTGATGGCAGTCTGCAGGCCGGCCACGATGGAAGAGAGCACACCAGGGTTCTGTCGGATCAGACGCCGCTGGCGACGGTTCAGCAGTGCTAAGCTGGGGTCCAGAAACATCTGTCCACTCTTTGAATTAGTGAGGTGGTTAGCAGAGGAAGCCATGTTTATGATTCCCCTGAAAGGTCATCAGAATCAGACACACATCAGTTTAGCCCCTACACTGGGAGCAGCTGATGTAATTCATGTAAATTGGATAATTAATCTCTGAGATTGTGTATAAATTGTAAACAGGATAACTGATCTGTCAGACTGTATATAAGCTGTAAACATGATAACTGATCTATCAGACTGTATATAAGCTGTAAACATGATAACAGATCTATCAGACTGTATATAAGTTGTACATAGGATAACTGATCTATCAGACTGTATATAAGCTGTAAACAGGATAACTGATGTCACACTGTAAATAAGCTGTAAACAGGATAACTGATCTATCAGACTGTATATAAGTTGTAAACAGGATAACTGAGGTCACACTGTATATAAGCTGTAAACAGGATAACTGATCTAGCAGGCTTTATATAAGCTGTAAACAGGATAACTGATCTGTCAGACTGTATATAAGCTGTAAACATGATAACAGATTTATCAGACTGTATATAAGCTGTAAACATGATAACTGATCTATCAGACTGTATATAAGCTGTAAACAGGATAACTGATCTATCAGGCTGTATATGAGATGTAAACAGGATAACTGAT
>JAODJW010000087.1:1075183-1089629 GCA_026777045.1 Hyperopisus bebe
CAGGATAACTGATCTATCAGACTGTGGATAAGCTGTAAGCAGGATAACTGATCTGTCAGACTGTGGATAAGCTGTAAGCAGGATAACTGATCTGTCAGACTGTGGATAAGCTGTTAGCAGGATAACTGATCTGTCAGACTGTATATAAGCTGTATACAGGATAACTGATCTATCAACAGTGTAAAACAAATCAAAGAAATCTCATATTAGGTTGTATTTTCTTTTACATTTGATTTTAAGAAGTCATAATGCTCTTGTGAGTTACAGACTAGTTTAAAAAGTCACAGAAAATGATTATCCCAAAAATAGCTTAAACCAGGGCAGCACTGTCATGCGTCCCCACCCAATCAACAGACAAATGCTGTCTATACATTGCCTATAGTATGAGAATGTGTGTGTGTGTGTGGGGGGGGGGGAGGTCATGTATATGTTACATTGTGGAACATTTGACAAAAAACTGTTATTTTGACGTTGTGGAGACCGCTTTTTTGATTCCCACCAGAGGAAACTCAATTTATCAAAGTACCACTGTAGACCACTTTTCAAGTATAAATACCTTCCTTCTTGGTTTATATTTAAGGTATTGCTGAAGGTTCATACCCATGGATTAGTATGGCCTGTCATTCTGAAACTCAAGCAGGTCCCCTTACATGTTACAGATGTTGCCTCTGTTTGATTTACTTCATACACGACATTTAGGATCCATTTCGGTGAATCCATTCCCTCACTGTGCCGGAGGATACAGGGACATCGTCTATAGTTTCATGTTCATTTGTTTGCATTGCATGGTGTTCCGATTTGCATCAATCATCACATAAAACGAGACTTTGTCGTCTATGTTTTAGTATACAATTAATAAAAAATTGAGAAAAAATGAATTTTGAGCATCTAATTTACAGCTAAATCCCGACATTCTTTCGGTAGCTTATATGAAGAATACTAATAGCAACTGCCCACAGTCCCAAGATTTAATGACCTGAATCATTAACTCGATACTGCATTATTTTACAGAACGATTTTTCGATTAATAATTTTAATTACAAATTACATTCACCCCAAGGAATAGTTTTTTTTTAATTTGTAACGATTATGGTGCTGTCTTGTGTTCAAACCGCACGGTGGAAGGATCTGAACACCTCTTTGCACCACATCCCCGCTAGTACGACTTGCCAGTTTGAGTAACAGCTCTGTGTTTATCTGTACATGTTATAAAACTCGGCTAAATTTGCACTGTCCAGAAAACTAAACACGTCCTGCGGTATGTTCTGTCCGAATTTCCACAACGACTTTATTAAAGTAGCTATGCTAGAATACACGATTGTTAAAGTGGAGGTTGCGAGTAGTAGTCTGCACTATGTTTTCCAAATTTCTTCAGAAACTTGCGACCACTATTTAATGCATCATGATAGGGTATAAGCAGATAGACCTAAGTCAATTTGCTAGAAAAGTGGAAATAAAAATGCCATCGCTTCATGCCCAGTATCGCCATACCACCCCAGTATTATACGAACAGTTAACCGCTGAACTCACCACCACCGGCCGCTACTGACGTCCGCCCCGGTGCCAGCAAGCGCCGCTGCCAAGAGCAGACAGGCTGCCTTCGCCCCCATCAGCAGCACTATGGTCCGCATGGTGCAGTCAGTGAGGCAGCTGAACACGGCCTTCGGCACCAAAATGCACTAAAATGTCACCCCACCATGTGTCAGAGTTATAACCAGCTTCGCAAAAGGCGCGTAATTTGGAATTGGATAGTCCACAGTAGAATAGTTATAGACTATTTTTTCCGAACATCTCTTCTTGGTGCTCTCGTAAAAACACATGTACACTAAATAACTTTTTTGCCTTTGAGGTTTGCCTGAAGTTTGGACAATATGCTTACTGTAGAACTGACTAGGAAGCCCATTTGAGATTTAAAAATAATTTGATCTTTTATGAAATTATTCTGCATCGCCAGAAAGATGTCAATATAGATCTTTAGTTTGCATGTTGATCCGTGTTTAGACTTTTCCGCGAATTAGCCTACAAACTTCAGGATCAGAAAAAATACATACATATAAATAAACAGAAAAGGCAAATAAGTTGTATTTCCAGTAAATTCAGTGGCGGGTGATATGTACTTGAGTTTGCCATTGAGAATCGCTTTGCCTAGAGGCGGACGCGGTCTGAAAAAGACTCATTTATAGAGCTCAGCGAGAGAAATCAAAAAGGGACTTATTGCTCTTTTCCAAAATTCCATTTAAATCAACGGGAGGGATGTTTCACTTCAAAGCGCGTAAGGTACCAAGAATGACGCAAACTGCTGGGAAAATTGTACAATTAACCCATCTGGTAGATATGAACAGAGTAGAAGATGCGCTGGGGAGAGTAGCAAAGATCAGTGCGTTTCGTTTAACTCCACATGCCACTACTCCACCGACTGATATTCCCAGTTAGATTCACGATGCTTGGTTCCCATTTCGGCACTTGTCTTAAGTTAAAATAACAGTGGGTTTCCCAGGCAGAAAGTATCACCAAAGCCGTGCGCAAAGATACCGATCCGAAGCCGAACCGCGGCACACAGTGGTCCCTACACCCAACATCTTCATTACGCTGCTTCTCGAATCTGCACCGCTTCATAATTTATGCGCCATATCCTTTCAAATAGCGGCTTGCCAGCCAATAGCGAAAGCGTTTCCCGTTACACATATTCTTCTGTTAACTCTTGATATAACATCCAAGACAACGACTTCATTAAAAAGGATAAATTAAGGTAAACAGAATCGTGCGAAGCGTACGGGTGCGCAGAATCGCGTACTCCATAGTGCGTAATTCTCCCCGAAGCCCACAAAAGCTAGGTGAATACCACAAAAAGTAAATGTGAAGATGTTTTTCATACATTGGGTTTGCTGAATGTATGAGAGAGCAACGCTTTTAATTAGTTGCCCAGAATTTCAGAGACATTTAAAAGACAACTGCGGAACGCTGGAGTGTGGCAGGTGTATAGTAAAACTTTTCAGATGAGACATCTTGCTCAACATCAGTGTGACATGTGGATTTCCGGAATAAATCCTCTGTTCTCTAAGCAGAGGTGTTCGTGACGTGTTGTTATAACAGAAAGTAGCAGCCTATTCTGTTTCCAAAAAAGCTCAAGTATCCATTTAATTTAAAACTTAATATATGAACTACATATATAAGCCATAATATATCATAAATGAGTTCCTTCAGCCCTCTCGTCGAAATCAACAGCAACGGATGCATTTATTTTTTATGTAAAAGATTTGCATTAAACTATAACCGTTTTTTTGTTTGATTAAACCATGTATTTAACATGACCTAATCTGTTTAAACTGTTAAATGACACAATATGGTTTCTAAAGCATATTTCTGAAAGCCACAAAAAGACATTTAATTTCCTAAAATAATTACACAGTGGTGAATGTGATTCCCCACAACCAGGATGAGTAGCTGGAAGATGGCAGGATGGATGGATGGATTAATATATACATATATATATATATATATATATATTTTTTTTTAAATAAGGTACTTGACTGATCCGTATTTATTTTGATGAATACTAGTTTGGACTATTGCCCACATCTCCAAATGAACTGATGGAGTTTTGATTAAAGTTTAAAATTTTCTGCATGCAGGCATAGCTATAACAACTGAAAGAATGTGTAGCCTATAACATACTGTAGCAATCTCAGCAGCCTTGTGCAGGGGTCGCTTGGTGGTGTGGTCAGGGCCGCTGGCATGAGTAACTCGCCACGGACAGTCCCCTGTGGATTGCCTACAATATGTTATTTGCAGCTTCTGTGTCATTATTTCAGAAGAGCCCAGTAAAACCTCATTAATAAAAAGGCCACTTGGAACAGAAAGCAGCAAATGCAGGAGGTCCGGGACGGGAGCGGAAACCGGAATCTCGGAGATGGAAGCCATGTCTTTTTCCTGGGGTTTCATTCTCCAGTCTTCCTCATGTGTAAAACGAGCTTCCTAGGGTGACGCCGTCCAACACAGAGGAGCCTGTGGCACGCAAATCCTCGCCTCTCGTACATAAATGTGCCCAGAATCATTCTGCAAGTGCCTGAGCTCCTCACCTCCACACCAATGTAATTTTTTTGATGAAGACTTAAGGCCCGTTTCATCAACAGATAAAGCAGGCCTCATTTGTCAATGTGCGCGACTGCGGCTGCATACACAGGGATGATGCATTTAATCTGGTGAAGTTGCCCTAGATGTTCTGGTAACCCTCCAATTCCTCTCATTATCTCTTTCTCAGACAGCTCCATTCAGTAAGGTGACACACAACAAAGATACCCCCCCCCCCCCTCCCCAGTGTGAGAAAAAACAGATGAGCGATAAAACAAAAGCCGCAAAGTGGGGAGACACAGAGGAACAGGTGAAGAAAAGGGGGGGGGGGGGGGCAGTGCTGCCAACATCATTTGTAATGTTCAAGGTGCAGGCGCACAAATTAACAAATTATTTACAGAGATCTAAAATAAGGCTTATATCTGCAAGAAAACACTTCCATGCTTTATCATTGATGACTTAGATGACTTATGAGAAAAGCTGACTACATTACCCTAAGGTCTGTGGATTCATAAACATTTACTCAATTCATTTTACTGAGGATTTTAATGACACCAACCCGTCAGCCCCCTCACTCAAAAGTCAAGTGCTGAGCCACATTTCTAATAATGATGCACAAAGAAGAAAAAAGAACGACGGAATAATTAAAAAAAAATCTAACGTATTTTAGACAAAGATATTGAAAAAGCTCCCCCATGTGGCAGAAATTTTAACTAGCCAGCTATTGTGACCAAATTGAGTTTTGTGACGATCACAGCGGTGGTGACACAGGGGACGTTTTTTTGTCCACAAATTTTAAAAAAACAATGTTTTTATTGTGTGTGATTCAACACATCTGTTTAGCTGGAATGTGTGAGTGTGGATTTGCGTATGCGGTGTCCACATGTGGCCTCATTTCAAAGCAGGAATGCATCTCTCAGATGACACAGAGGATACATGAGTGTCTCATCGCCCTCAACCCCCAACCTGCGCACTGCTTGAGGCTGAATCCCAGTTTCATTATGTGCTTTATACCCTGCCAGGAGCTTTGGGCTGCTGAACTTGCCACATTTGTCACCCTCTAACCTGCTCTGGGGCTGTGTTCCAACATCTGAGGTGTCCTTTGGTTAAAGGTCAACAGCGTGTCCTCAATCAGACATCATTAGGCTAATACTGCAGGGAGGAAAGCGCATTCTGAACTAAGGCTCGGGTTATTCCAAGGGCTTATTATGTGGGAAACCCAACAAAACAGGAGTGAGAAGGTTTACAAAGACAAGGACTGGAAAATAATAACAAGGAGCACCGAAGCACAGCTTTAAATAAACACCTCAGTCTTGGCAGAGATCTGTTCAGGGCTCAGAGGTCGCAGCAAGCAGAGGCAGGGCTTAAGTAGGCCAACCCAAGTGGGGATAGTCATCTAGTGACTGACAGTGTGACCTTCGCTACACTGCAGTAGCAGGTCAGCCCACACTGCACAGCTGTGACAGATGTGCAGAACATTGGCAGGCACTGAAATCAGGCCATAAGAGCAATTTCTTCTCTAGTATATATATAAGAAGAAGTTCATCCTCCAAGTGGTGTGTTTTTTTACAACTTCATAAAATGTAGAATCTGATGGGCAGCTAAATATACCAACTTCTCCTCATGAAAGCCCAAGAGGTCTGTGAGAAAATCTTTACAGATGACAGCTTGGGGTGTGTGTGTGTGTGTGTGTGTGTGTGTGTGTGTGTGTGTGTGTGTGTGTAGATTAGGTTTATATTATATTAGGGGGACCAAAGGTCCCCCACAATGTAATAAAAACCTGTTTTTTGACGTTGTGGGAATCATTTTTCAGGTCCCCACAAAGTTATGTGAATGCAATCAAAAAAAGGTAAAAATGCCAAAAGTCTCGTGTTTTGTTTGGTTACTTATGGTTAAGGTTAGGGCTGGGTGGGGGTTAAGGTTGTTATGTTGGGATTAGAGTTTTCCCCATAGAAATGAAGTCCCCATAAATATATAATTACAAACCTGTGTGTGTGTGTGTGTGTGTGTGCGTGTGTGTGTGTAGAGAATATATCTACAAGTGCATCTTTTTTTTTATCTGTTGCCTTTAAGCATTACAGAGATATACAACAGCTCTGGATAATCATTACCTTGCATGATAACAGGTGGCACAGCATTCAGAGACAAAGCCCTGTAATTACGGTAACTGGTTCAAAATTCAGTTGAAGTCCCTCATTCTGAGCAAAGATCCCAATAATCAGAACTGAATAACTTCAGTGACGTGTTCAGCTGCATGGATGGATATAATACTACAACAGAACTGGATTAAGAATAATATGTCTGTTGGACCATTGCTAAGCATATTAAGATATATTGAAAGTTCTCAAACCTTCAGTCTACATGAAAAGACAGTATGGTGGCACATTGGGTGGCATTGTTGCCTCACTCCTCCAAAGTTGGGGGTTTGAGTCCTTCTCCCAGTACCACGCAGGTCTCCTCCAACTGCAGTCCAAAGACATACAGTCAGGCTAACTGGTTGCTTAATTTGCTTTTTGTCTATGTACCCAGTAATAGACTGGCATCCCATCCAGGCCTTGTGCTGCCTGGGATAGGTTCCAGGTCTTCTTGACCAAAATAAATGCTTAGAAGATGGATGGATGGATTTTACATGAAAAACAAGGGACACTGACTTGCTGACAAGCATATGAAACAGTGACTGCCGGTATCTTATCACCCTGCTTTGTTTTTAGAGGTTACTGTCAGTCTGGAATTTGATGCCAGTCAGACAGAGCCTGGCCTTTGGGGGCAGAACACTGTTCAATACCGACACATGGACCAGAGCTCTTTTAGTAGCATGTACATCATGGTTTAACATACGAAATATGTATTTAAATAGCTTTTTCAGTTTTTTATTTTTTCATTATTTATTTATTTATTTTATTGTTTATAATTGATGAATTAATCAAAGGTTTTTTTTTTTTATGAATCCTTCCATCCCTCCATCTTGCACAACACTTATAACACTTTTGATAAAAATTAACATGTACATAGACCCTAAAAACTAATTATATATGAAGATAAATCTCATATATTTATATTTGTGAGTAAAAAATATCTGACCATGCAAAATAAATCCCAAAGAAAACATCCATATTTTCACCAGAACAAAAAAAATTATAAAAATAAAGGGAAACAAATTAATCATAAAAATAAATCACTCTCTCATTGCTTCACTTGACCTGTCTTTGAAGCAGTCTTGATTTTTCCCAAAAAAGAAACACAAAGGGAGTTTCTTGAACTCCAAGAACATGCACATGGAATAAATAATAAATAAGATCAAAACTGGAGGAGTGGAGCAAGGAAGGGCATAGGCAACCAGAGAGCTCACCATCAATGACTGTACTGGGACTGATGAAACAAACAGGGTCTTCTATACAAAGACTAACGAGGGGCAACAAGCATCAAATGTGGCTCAGCTCATGAGGGCCATGTCAGGGAGAAGACAGGGGGGTCAGGCATGTGGGACGTGACAGTCTCAAGGGCTTATTTACCGTCCTGTAGCAATGTGCTACGCTAAGTGTAATGTGATTAATTGGCTCATTGACTGACTGACAGGGTCGGTGGGCAGTTCCACTGAGTTTCCTGTGAATGTACCCATGCCATATGTGGCTATCATTAATGTTTGAGGCCCAGATTGTCCCAATAGGCATGGTTTATATGAGGGTCTAAGCCCTTCTCTCCTTAGGCCTCACAGACAGAATTCTGAAGATGGAATTCTGAAGATTAAATGTGGACCTTATAGGGAGAGACAAAAGGGGGGGGGGGGGTACAGGTGCCCAAACCCCCCCACCTTCAGAAGGGCATTATTTTGAATGCCCAGCTTGTGCCCCCCCCCCCCCCAGCAGAGCCTGTGTATAAGTGGTACAGCCCTGACATGATGTCATCCTCCTCAGTGTTAGCAGCTGCTCCTCAGTGGAGAGTCATGGCAAAATGCCCCAACGCAGCGGCACCCCCCACCCCACTGGTGTTGATGGAAAACTGCTGGAACGGCAAGCTGTGGGTGCAGCAGAATGTTTCTGCTTCTGGAATCTGGTGAGAGGTGGATGGAAGGGGAGCCTTCACTTCTAAACGGGGGCAGTTTCAGATGGAACATGCCAGGCGATGTCGGAGGGTGTCTGGTTTGTAGGAATACAGCATGGAGACCCTGGAGATGAACTCCCCCTGTGTGACCTCCCCCAGCCATCGATCACATGACAGCCTGAGCAGGGGACCATCTCCATAGCCTTCCTCCTGCCTGTGTCCCATTTGCAGCTCACCATTAATCTAATTTGAAGTATGTTAGCTTTCTATCACATTAGAATAAAAAATTATAAATAATAAGTTTTGCACTAGTTGATTACTTCATGTAGAATGTCGCTTTTTTCCAGTGATAATTAATAGTATTAGACTTCATATGTATATCGAATATGAAGGAAATCTTTCCCATTATGTTGGTATTTGTGTTTATTAAAAAGATATTTATATAAAGAGTCTTCTGATTGGGCAGATTGTACACCATGCATTACTTGAAGCTTTTTTACTGATACTCAGAACCCAGTTCATTCCCTTTAACCTGTGCATCGGCCACTTGCATCCCAAATTACATTCACCCTTCTGTCCTTACAAGCCAAGGCAGGCTGCATTTTGCATGCATTTTCAGCAAAACGCAATATACTCCACCTGTTAATGGCTAGAATCTGACAAGCGCCCAGCTAGACTTCTGAGGTTAAATACAGTGTGAGTACAGTCAGTTAGGGCAAAGTGAGAGTATGAGGTACTTCTGCTGGAAATCAGTGATTTAAAAAATTTGAATCTGGATGCATGTCCTGAGAGGATAGTGCTTTTCAAGTCTGATCTTAATTAAGTGGCTCTCAAAGAGAGGCGGTGCAATGCACCATGGGAGCTTAGTGTGCCAATCACTCTCAGACTGACATGGCTGCTTTTTCATTCACGTACAGGACATTCCGGGCAAGCGGACCTTTACTGGACTGTGCACTGAATCTCCAGTCTGTAAGGTTCTTAGATTACATTGACTCTGTCTTATAATGTTTATTGTAAGCCAATAAACCATTTATCCAATTGGCTGCAACTACATTTCAACTATTAAGGCATGTGTAAGCATACTTCTTTTCTCCCCAGGATGTTCCTTTCTTATGCAATATTTTATCCTATGTATAGAGGAAAAGGAAAAGCCTGACTGATATCACCTCTTTGTGGAATATTATTTATTTAAAAGGCAGAAGAACCAGAGGGCAGGGAATTAAATTTAACGGAGTGTTGTGTCTGAGTTCCCATTTCTTTATCTTTCCATCTGTTTCATCATTTAATTATTTCACACTGTCATTCCTGAACGTTGCAGGGACACAGATTTCCCTGGTCTTGCGTGTGACACAAGGGAGCCGAGCCCCGAGGCTTTCTCTCTCATCTTCCTCTCCTCTCCTTTTAATTCCTTCTCTCTTTTGCTCTCCCCTACAGCGACGCCAGTTCGCCGCTGTCTGCGTAATTGGAACCAGACGTCGTTGCCAATGAGAGGGAGGACAGAAATGGCCGGGTGTGAGAGAGAAAGCTGTCCTGCTGACCTTCGGAGTGCGCGTGCGTCACGGGCAGGATCTGCTATGTGGGCAGATAGATGGATGGACGCAGAAGAAAAGACAGATGTTTAAATAGATGCTTATGAAGAGTCATACCGATAAGTAAAGGCAAAATTAAACTGGCACTTTAGCGCACCGCGGCCGCAAACATCTGTGTGTGTGTGTCCGTCAGCGCATGTGACAGTGCTGGGAGGTGGGGCTGCTGCAATGCAATCAATGTAAATAAACAGCTGGGAACATATGCTGGTGGGTCACTCCCCCATCCTGCATGCTGCCCTATTCCTCGCCACTGCAGCTCTGATGTGGGACGGAGCGGGAGCCGGAGCGAGGGAGAACAGTCTGCGAGCAGCCAGCTCCCTGGCCCTTCAAAGGGCTCTCCACCTCCCACAAGCTCTCATTATTTCTGCCAGCGCGGCCCAAGAGGACCTGTGATTGTGTGTTACTGGGGCTCACGTCTCTGCCCCCTGGCAGACGCTTCAGAGAAACAGGCGTCCTTCAATTATAACTCCCCCGTTCTGCAGCTACCACCCCAGCCCACTGTGAACCCCTCCATGACCCCCATTGGCTCCCACAATCCACACTCCACCCCAGAATCTGGTCTGCCACTGCAAACATCTGCAGTGCTGAATCCTTAACTGCTTCATCTAATGAATTTATGGACATTTATTGGTCTTCCTCTAACAAATGTCAGCTCTGGACTGGAACGGAGGGGACACTCCCAGCAAAGTCAACGCCTGGCTACCTGAGAGCCTGATACTCCAAGTCAAACGAATCATTAAAGAAATAGGTAAAAAAACAGAGTGGAAAGGGGACAAATTCCATCTTCCTGAAAGGAGGGATGGGCTGGGGTGCCATAAGAGGGAGATGGATAGTTAGGACGATTCCTAAATAACTTGGAACATAATATCGTTGGTCTGGGGTGGGGGCCCAATATGATATGCTTTCATGGGATCCAAAATCTTTAACCACACCCCTGGGGATGGGTAGCATGTTCCGCCAATCACTACCCATAATTAATATTCCATTGTTTTCTGCTTCTCCTTTCCATGTTTCACAGGTAAACATTCATTTCCTTACTGTATTTAATTCTTCAGTGAGTTCCCACTCTCCTGTGTGGGATTCTTATCATGGATAATTTGTCCCAGTTGGCAGCATCTCTATCTCCAGTTTATTTATATATTTCTTTATTAATTAATGGAATAACTGATTTGAGGGTCCGTCTGGCACAGACATTGCGTGTATTTCATGTGTACCTACAGCTGCCGGCCGTAAATAACACCTTCAGCTTAATGTCTTCAGAGTCGCAACACGCACAGGTACAACGCCAGCAGAGCGAGATCCTCACCTCGCGCCGTCAGGCTCTCGGCCTTGGAATGCTGCGCCGATGACGCTGCAACTGCCGAGGCACGGAACTCTGAAATATCGCGAGATTTATGAGCCCCGCAAGCTCGAGATTGAGTAGTGTCGCCGTTGGAGGTAAGTGAAGGAGCAGGTCATAATGAATATAAAATGTAACGATAATAACTGTGATAAACATTATGATTATTATGACATTATTTAGATATACTTCACGGGCGATAGTGGTTATGAAGCGTAAAGGTCCGGAGATTCCGCAGTTAAACAATGAGGCTTCAGTGCTTTGATTAGCATAGCCGCGGGTTAGCAGGCTAACCGTCTTTGGGAAGGAGGGGAGGGGGGGTCGCGGTCCCTGCTTCGGTCTGCCGGTCACCGGCGCTCTCTCTGCGGAAACAGACGGCGCTGACGAGCCACACCACACCTTCCGCGAATAAAGTGGCGGGGGAGCGGGCTTGCTGTCCGGCAGTGTACGGCTCGTCTTAGCGCCCCCGTCCAGTCGTCCGACCGCCGGCGGACGTTCTATGTTTCTGCTGAGTTCGGCGACCGCCTCTTCGGCTCTTCGGCTGTCCGAGCCGGCTGGATGGGGCGCGTCGCCCTCTAAAGCCGTGGGTGGGCTGATTAGTTAAGCGCCGCTGGACCGACTGAGTGATGGCCAGTACGACTCGGAACTGGCCACAGTAAGATGGAAAACAGCGCCGTGCTTCATGGCCGTAGCTCCCAGTTTACTGCGATTTTGTACACGAATAAGGAAAATCATTTTTTCTGTGCCTTTTCAAATCCACTGTCTTTCGTAATGTTTAAAGGACGCGTCAGAGGAAGTGTCAGTACCATGGACAGTACTAATGGGTTTCACACGTCCATCACGACTCGTTGTTTTAAAGTCGTGACTGGGGAATTAAATCTGGAGTAGACAGTGAAAGACACAGGACATCATAACATTTTGTGTGTTACATGCGGGATCTTTTGAAAACCTAAACGCTTGTGTGTGTTTTTGTCTTGGTTTGTCAAACGAGCAAACCCTGAAAGGTGTAAATATTATACCTGGAATGGGGAAATATAATTTATTGTGAGAGATTAATTTATAATCTGGGCACAGTTTTCAGCACCTGGCTTCAGCAGTTCAGTCAGATGAGCTGACTAGTCTTCCTGTGCCAGTAATGTTTCAGGAGGTCTTGGGTTCAGGTGCTGTCCCACGTGCCTTTGTTCCATTGGGAATAACAGTAGTAGAATGTTTTTCTGAAAAGCATTTAAAGCTGCTGTAAATGTAGTTGTAACTGGTAGTATGAATCACAGCAAGCAAACATTTGTGGCAGAAACCGTTAGCTGAAAGATAAAGACAAAAAACAGGCATGTTTGGTGGATAATATGCATCTACATATTAAACCACAGCATGGTTGTTAAGAGAGACCGAGATATCTGTTTATCTCTAAAGTGGGGATAACTTACTGCAAGATTAAACTATTCCCGGATTGTCAAATAAGCAGATATTTTTAAACAAAGCCTGCAAGTTCAAGATATTTGTAGAATTGTTACCACCATTTATTCAGAGAAATATCCACTTTTAATTTGTACAGTTTTTACCTGGAATATGTCCATTGGTACAGCAGAAGATGTTTAAGCTGTTTTTATAAGAAGCTGGAATCATGTGTCCTGTCTATGAAAATTCAGAGGTTTTTACTGCATTTGTACTGCACGCGTTTGTGTCAGGAAGTGTGTCAAACTGGGCATGTTAAACAGATTGCAGGAGGCATTGGCGGCTTCACCACTCTGTGTGTGAGAAAGACTGACCAATTCCAGAATGGATGGTCCATTGCTGATGCATGTAGGTGTCAAACTGTTCACTTGCGAAAATCTGTGGGTAAACGTTGGCTTGGAAGCGGATGGGGAGTCGTGTTAATGAGGCACACAATGTGTCCGTGTGTCCCCTGTGCCAGCAAGGAGCCTTTCGCCGCCCTTTCAGGAATGCAGAATGTTATTGATTACAGGGAGTCTCATTTAGGAGGAAATGACTGTATGAGATCTGCCATTTGTGCTGTGGGTCATACAGACCCATGAAACCTCTTCCCTTAATTGTTTCTTTTTTCTGCCATCTTACATTTTCATAAAAATCATTTGTTCCCTCCATACTCATTTTTAACCAACTGTTCAACTACTGAAGTAAGACTTCTTGATATAAGTACTCTGATTAAATGTTATCAGTACTGCTGGTGGATGTGTTGATTCCGCATTTAAGGCCGGCCTCCCATCTCTCTTCAGATTGTATGCTCATTGGTCGAGCACGGCCCTGCTAGGAACTGCTCGTCTTTGCTGGGAGCTGCCGACAAGTCAGAACCAACGGCACCATGGGAAATATTTTTGGGAACCTGCTGAAAAGCTTGATTGGGAAGAAGGAGATGCGTATTCTGATGGTGGGGCTGGACGCAGCAGGGAAAACCACCATCCTGTACAAACTTAAACTTGGAGAGATTGTCACCACTATTCCTACTATCGGTATGGTCGTCTGCCTCATTGTCTGTACACATTCATAGATACATGCATGCATACATGTATATTTCACATAGATATATTTCCTCAGTTTGAACAAGTGACTAAGTTAATAGATGGATGTCAGTTTTAATTTACAGTGATTTACATTTTTTGACTGAAAATGTGGTTTAAAAAGCAAGTCATAAGTTGTTCTATAATAATACCAGTCTGTTGTGCTTGTTTTTCCCTTTTCTAAAAACACAGTATAAGACCAGACACGTGAACTTAGGAGATCAGATTTGCTGAGAGCTTAGGGGACTTGCCTGTCTCTCTGTGCCGGTTAAACTATTTTTATTCTTTCGTGTGCTATCTTAGGCTGTTTAATTACAGAGCACGAGCCAGCACAGTGGGTAGTGTGGCATTACTGCTTCAGGCTTCGGTTTCCATACGCAAGTAGTGCTTGCTAAGTAGTGTGTGTAAATGGCCACAGGTATAAGTAACTGTGCGCTCTGTGATGTGCTTACGGCCCAGCGAGGATGCGTTCCCTCTGCACGCAGTAAGCCTGCCTGGGCAGGGCCTGGCTTATTGCGACACCAGTAAGAGTGATTTTTCAGAAAGGCCACTTACATAAATGTCCTCTTTGTTCTTTGTGTTATGTCCTGTTAGCATAGTGGGAACACTCGTTATAGCATAATGAAAAACTGTTCAGAGGCTTCCCAATTCACGTCTGTTACATTCAGGAAATATGGATGTATTTCAGATTTTGTGTGTTTTAAATAGGGTTTTCCTCATGCAAAAAACGAAAATTATTAAAAAAAAAAAAAAAGCATAACTATGCAATTTGTTATTTTGACTTGTGTCATATACTTGACTTGTTTTAGAATGGTATATTTTGGATGTATAAAGCATAAACCCAGTGCATGGCACAAAAAAGATGCATCTTGTCATGTAGACATCCAATG